>JARQOD010000512.1:80462-146506 GCA_033576555.1 Oophaga sylvatica
CTCCGGTTGGCACGGTCAGTCTGGAGACAACTTAAACGAGTGGTTCGCTTTGTTGACGTTATAGCTGAAATGCCATTATGAAATAATCCCTGTTTCCCGATGCTACTGAACCACCCGTCCACTCAATTCTGGACCTCATATAATATTTCCTCAATTAAAGATTTATATGATCACAATGTCCTAATGTCCTTTGAACAAATGCAGATTAAAACACGGTGTCCCAAGGTCACAATTTTTTCGATACCTACAGCTTAGATCAGCAATTCAATCATATCTGCGTAACATAAATATGACCCAACAATATCATCCTTCCCTTTGATAGGGATTCTCAAATCACAAGGCCCCCAGGGTCTTATTTCTACCTTATATACTTATATGTTGTCCGCGGGCTCTGACTCTGCTTTATCGTCAGTAAGGGAGAGGTGGAGGTCTCTAGTTCCAGATATTCAGAATGAAGATTGGGAGGAGATTCTTGGTTGCCAATCGGGATGTCTCCATCAGCCAATAACAAAATGACGCAAATGTATATAGTGCACCAGTCATATCTGACCCTACTACGGCTATTTAGGATGGGGTGGTCCCAATCCTCAGAATGTTTACGATGTCATACAATGGATGCAGATTTCATACATATGGTGTGGGGATGCCCAACTATTCTCTTTTTGGAGCAAGGTGACCTCGTTGTTAACCTCCCTTTTAGGCATTCCTGTTGCTCTCACTCCATTGGTATGTCTGTTTGGTGTGCTGGAGGAAGAGATATGGGGGCACCACATCAAAATTCTTCTGCGGGAGACACTTTTTTTTAGCCAGGAAAATATTGGCCTTAGCTGGATGGGTAATCAACATCCTTCTCTTAGAGCTTAGATTGAACTGGTGAATTCAATTATAAAAAAATCTCACTAAATTCGATTATTAGAGGAAAGTGTATCTAGAGTGAACATAAATTTCCTATGAAAACACACAATTTTATTGATAACACCTTAAAAAACACCTAGCCCGATGTGGCACCCCGACGCGTTTCCCTGTTTGCACGGTTCATCAGGAGGATATGATGGAGTTGATGCCGGATACCATAGTGATGAATGGTACACCCGACGGTCGGTAACAAGGGACTTAAATAACCCCTGGTTAATCTCACTGCCTTTATCGGCCCCGCCTCCCAAATGGTAAGCGGTAATACCTCCAGGTCATAGCGGTGAAAAACATGCCCCCACCCTAACTCACCTCTACATGCCGGCGTGCGTTCCACACAGGATCCTGTGCGCTCCACACAATCACATGAAGCCGGCAGAGCGCGCACTGATTACACAAGGAGCATCACTTCCGGTATTAGGAGTCCTGCGCTCCATCTGTGCGTTCCAGGCGGCTCATGCGCATTAAGAAGTCAAAACCCATTACTAATCTGGAATTATCGGAGTATAGACTTCTAGATGTAGCTATCATATTATAATTCATCATTTAATTCACATATATATGCTCAAAATCAATAGTCTAAAGGGACATGATAAAATAATGAGTAATGAAAAGTAATGAAAAATAAAAAGCATAACTTTATACAGGTACAGATATCGATCCAACAATCAGGATTAAACAGAACATTAGGGTATGCAATTATCTGAAACACCCATAGCAGGGTTAATACCAACACAGAATTTTCTTCCAAAACAACATCATATAAACAGGCGAAGGACAGGCATTCATTTAACCCCTTAGGGGCCAGGGTCAATAATCTGAAAATCCACTCAGCCTCCCGTTTTTGTACATTCCTGTCCAAATCACCCCCTCTAATTTTTGATTTGACCAATTCAATCATACTGAAGGTAATTTCTTTAACACACCCGCCATGCATCTCATTCATATGGCGCGCCACCGGTGAGTCTCGATTATTACGGATGTCACATAAGTGTTCACCCACTCTCACCCTCAGTTCTCTAATGGTCTTTGCCGATATAATCCATGGGACAAGTACACGTAGCCTTATAAACCAGGCCCATTGACCTGCAATTCCCAAAGTCCCTGATAGTGAAAACTCTCCAATTTGCTGCGTTAACAAAGGTTTTACCTTGAGACATATATTCACACCTAGAACAATTCCCACATTTGAAGAATCCTAGTGGTTTTCTAACAAGCTAAGTCCCCGGTCCTTTTGGTCTCTGATACAGACTATGAACTAGTTTATCGCTGATCGACCTCCCTCTCCTGTAAGTGACACTGGGTTTGTGGGGCACAAATTTCCTAAGATTAGGGTCAGCAAGCAAAATACCCCAATGTTTTTTTAGGATTTGGTACACCCTTTCGGACTGTGCATCATATGTTCCAATCATCCTCACCATGTCATTGTTTTCATTTTTTGTATCCCTTTTATTCAGAAGGGTCTGTCTATCCGCAAACAAAGCTTCATGAAATGGACCATCTAGGACATCACAGGGATAGTCTCTTGCCCTAAATCTGCCATATAAATCCCCAGCTTGTCTCCTAAAGGTACCCAAATCTGAGCAGTTCCTCCTGATACGAAGGAACTGTCCTTTAGGTATGCCCTTCTTTAATGGGGTGGGGTGATGACTTGTCCACCTAAGAAGATTATTTGTGGACGTGGGCTTGCGGTATGTACAGGTGCTAATGCTCCCATTAGGTTCCTTTGATATAGTAAGATCCAAAAAATTAATGCTCCTCTCATTATGCTCTGATGTGAACCTGAGCCCAATATTATTCACATTTATAGTCTCCACAAAAAGGCGGAACTGAGCCTCTGGGCCAGACCAAAAGATTAAAATATCGTCAATGTATCTGGCCCAGAGGCTGATGTATTTATTCCACCATTCCTCATTCTCTCCAAAAATATGGGTCTTCCTCCCACCAGCCTAGGAATATGTTTGCATACGTGGGGGCACATGGGCTCCCCATCGCAGTACCCCTGAGCTGGTGGAAGTACTTCCCATCGAAGATAAAATAGTTATGTGTGAGACAAAAGAATAGAAGCTTCTCCTCAAAAGCATTGTGCCTACGACAGTCAATTGCTCTAGTCTGTAGAAAGTGATTGATGGCTTTCATCCCATATGTATGGGGTATACTACTGTACAATGCTTCCACATCAATGGAAGCCACCAACGTGTCAGCACCAACAGTAACACCCTCTAGCAGACTCAGAAGATGTGAGGTGTCCCGAACATAAGAGGGAAGTGATGTCACAAAGGGTCTAAGGATTTGTCCAGGTAAATGCCACTGTTCAGTGAATTACACTTTAAACCCCTAGGGATCCTTCCCTGTTTATGGAATCCGCCAAAGTTATACAGGGGTTTAGGTGTAATTTACGCCCAACCCTCTTCAGGGACAACGAGGAATTCTGCGCCAAATTCAAACAAATCCTAAATAAGTGCTCTTTAGACATAATAATTCTAACTATTGAATATCTACAGAAGTCCATCGCTGAGACCAAGGAGAATATCAAAGCCATAGAAACCCAGCTCTTCTCTACCCTATCGTCTTCCGATTGGTCCAATCTGAAAGAAAAAAAATGAAAAAATCCTAGCCAAACAACAAAGATTTTTACAAGAAAGGAAATGCCAAAAATTCCAGAGAGACTCTGACGATTACATTAACAATAAAGTGTACAGATGGAACGACTCTTTCGGACCAAACAACTGGCATCGCCAACCAAACCGCAAATATGGCTCCTTCAGCACTGAGAGCGACTCTTCTACAGGCTCTACAAGAATGAATTTTTTAGGGCGAGGCCGCAGGGGAGGTCTTCAACGCAACAAAAGATACGACGATCGAGGAGGAAGAATGACGACCAGGTCTCAGGTAAGACCACGTCCAACACAATAATCAACATCTCTAACTATACACTCTCCCCTGTGGAACTATCCGTGCTCCAGAAAGGACTATCATTCTGTCCTACCCCAACTGGGACGCGTTCCAGCTGGAGAAGGATCTTCAGCGTTTTTACCGCACCAGACTCAAGACTCATTTTGGGACTAAAACAGATACCTCTGATATCAGAGTGTCTCCTAACGGGATGTCTCTGTTGCAGAGATATCTGTCGAAAAGCTGGGACTTCGGAATCCCAGTCTTTTCAATCCAGCACAAACTTCGCACGCAACAGAGACGTTTATCTCATTTGTAGACCGTGAGGTTAAGGCTTTAGTCCATGACCAACGCCTTGGTTTCTTTCCTACCTGTAAGAATTTAACATCCATTGAATGTCAAGCACTTACATCACTACAGAAAAATAAGTCCAACATAATTAAACCGGCAGATAAAGGGGGTGCCACCGTCATTATGGATCACTCCCTTTATACCAAAGAAGTTTTACGCCAACTCTCTGATTCGCAGACTTATAAAATCATTCCAAGAGATCCCACTTGGAGCATTAATTCCAAGATACAGGCTTTACTCAATATGGCCTTAGATGAACAAATCATTGATAAAAAAAACGGTAATATTCCTCACAAATCTGTACCCCATCACTCGGTATTCTATATCCTTCCGAAAAATCACAAATCACTCAATAACCCTCCAGGCAGACCCATTGTTGCTTCCACGAATTCAATACTCTCACCCCTTTCCGTTTATCTAGAGAAGATTTTGACACCGTTGGTCAAAACTACTCACTCATTTTTATTGGACACCGTCACTTTTTGAGGATAATAAGGGAACTCAAAAATACTCCTCCTGACAGTCTGCTGGTGACATTAGATGTAAACAGTCTTTATACATCTATATCCCACACCAAGGGTTTACAAGTTCTAAAACGCTGTTAGAAACCTCCACCTGTCAGTAAAGTCTGTTCAATTTTGCCTAGACCTTCTGTCTTTAATCCTCTATGAGAATTTTTTCTTATTTGGGGACACTTATTACATACAGTTACGGGGGACCGCGATGGGGGGTAACGTAGCACTGGCGTATGCAAATACATTTATGCATACATTTGAATCAAATTTTGTCTATCCTGTTGAGGCCTACAAGGAACATGTTAAATGTTATCACCGATACATAGACGATATTTTTATCATCTGGACGGGTTCATTTGAATCCCTATTATCTTTCCACACTTACCTCAACTCAGTGGATCCAGATTAACAATTTACTATACAATATGACAGCACAAACATTGCTTTTCTTGATACCACAATACTAAAGGACTCAGAAGGAAACCTTACCACCGATCTCTATGTTAAGCCAACAGACTGTAATAGTCTTCTACATTACCATAGTCATCCTAAGCTGACAAAAGACAGTCTTCCTAGATCCCAATTCACACGTGTCTCCAGGATAGTTACTGATTCTGACCGACTTAATAGTCGCTTAAATGAGATGTCCTTCAAAATTAAAAAACGAAGATATCCTTCTAGGCTCCTTGATTATGAGAAAACCCGAGTTCTTAATCCGCCAGATCCGGTACCAGCTACCATCAAAAAAAGAAAGAGTCCCTTTTGTACACACACATCACCCTCTGATGCCTAAGGTCCATTCAATCATTCGTAGACATTGGTCACTGCTAACGAAAGCATATCCCACCATTGAAGCCTTCACTGGTCCCGCTCTTATGTGTAACAGGAGGGCTCCTAACATCAGGGACAAAGTAGTACGAGCCGACATTGGGAATGTGCGCCCAGTCACATCACAGCGTTTACTTTTGACAGGCCGTCGAGGTACCTTCCCTTGTTAAGGCTGCGCATCCTGTTCAAATGTGATCAAATCTGAGACTATAACTCACCCCCGTACAGGAAAATCTTTCCCAATAAACGGCTACTACACATGTGACTCCAACTTCGTAGTCTATGTCGTGAAATGCCCTTGCGGCCTCCTTTATGTAGGTGAAACTACTCAACATGTAAAAGACAGAATCGCTAGCCATAAGTCCACATTACACACCAACAAAATATGGTTACCTCTACCAGAACACTTTGTAAAATTTAAACATTCAGTGGCGCAATTAAAATATCAAATAATCGAACAAGTACCAAAACCAAGGAGAGGTGGGGACCATGTCAGACTGTTAAAACTCAGAGAGACTTATTGGATCCATAAATTTGACACGTTAGCACCTAGGGTCTCAACAGGGAGATTAATTGGCTCCTCTAATTTAACTTGTTTTTCATTTAACTTCCAGACTCGCTGATATTTCCCCTTTACCGGTAAGTTTCTCTTCTGACTATATGTGTTTTTTATTTTTCCAATTTTCATTTTTTATTTTTATTATTATTTTTATTTTATTTTTTTACCTTTTATTTTATTTTTTCTATTTCTAAGATTTATTTTGCCTTTATTTTTATTTTTTACCATTGTTTTATCTTTATTTTTTCCCCTTTTTCCCCCCCTGTCATATAGCTTGTATTATATTTTCAATTTTTTCAGATTTTTTCATCTCCCCCCCCTTTTTTTTATTTTTATTTTTCTTTATTTTTCATTATTTTTATATATTATTATTTTCTCACTTTTCAAATGTCCTTTAAAACATGCTGAGATTAATTCATTCTTTATTAATTTTCTTTACATCATATCATGGTTCATTCTCTTTCTTCTTTCTCTCACTTACCGGTGCTATTTCCTTCATTCTACTCTCTGTTCTTCTCCCTCCCCTCCCTGCTTTATCAATACTCTGCCCCTATCCATGCATTATCTGCCCTTATTCCTCTTCTATCTTCTCCTCTTATTAGCGTTCTCCACTATAGTGATATAAGTAACTTTACTCTTCTCCTTATATGCCCTCTATTTTCTGGCCAGAATAAAAGATGGCGATTTTGAGCGCTACCGCGCATGCGCAATCGATACATAGCTTAGCGCCACGTCACTGTCACGCTGTCTAATGATATGACTACAATGTCAGTAAACTATTTATACAGGAACCACACTCAATACAACATATAGTTTAGCAACATCAGAATGTAAGTATAAAATAGATTTACCTGACACAATATCAGCAGAATTTAGGGTTAATCTTGAGGACTAGATGTGCAGAGACGATATCAGTTGAACTCAGGGTTAATCTTGAGGACTTGATGAGCTGTAACAGGAAAGAGGAGGACCGGGGTCTAACCTGACCCTACACTGGGGTCCTAACTAATCCCTTACCTTGGAGGTACTGATAATGGTTCAGAGGTCCAAGTCTCCAGCCTAACCCTGTCTCCTATCAGACCCTGAACCCTGTAATCAGTCCTAAGAAGGATCCTGATTACCACCAAAGGGATATGGGCTGATCTCAGCTAAATACACAGATTAGACATATAAGACAGACAGGATAGCACTCTCTTGCATACACACTCAAACACCGAAGGAACATAAATGGTCTGGGAAATAAACTCTAAGCAAGTCAAGCTTAAAACAACTAAGGAGCTCTCAACTAGAGTCTATACAGATTCATTCCTATCTGTGGTCTGCATGAAGTGTTTCACTGGCAACTCCCAAAGCAGACAACCAGAAACTTAAAGGAAACCAATCAACAAATAATCAATTGCAGCCGGAGAAACTGCACCCAGTCCCAGCACCGAGCACAGACAGAATTAACTCCCTAGCTGCCAAACACAAAGAAACAGTAACTCAGCTGTGAGAAGTCAAAATGTGCAACCGCGACGATCTTCGTGGCAATGCACACATGACAGTCCCCCCCTTCTACGAGGGGCCTCCGGACCCTCAGGGCCAGGCCTGCCCGGGTGAGTTCTGTGGAAGGTCCGAACCAAACGATCTGCGTTAACATCAGAAGCAGGGACCCACGTCCTCTCCTCCGGACCATACCCCTTCCAATGCACCAAGTACTGAAGGGACCGGCGATTCAGGCGAGAGTCAATGATTTTTGATACTTGAAATTCCAAGTTACCATTGACCAACACTGGAGGAGGAGGTAGAGGTGACGGTATGACTGGTGCCACATACTTTTAAGTAATGACTTGTGGAACACATTAGAATTTTAAAAGTAGAAGGGAGTTCCAGACGAAATGCCACAGGATTAATTATGGAACTGATCCTGTACGGCCCGATGAATCTGGGACCCAGTTTCCAGGAGGGCACTTTAAGTTTTATATTCCTGGTAGACAACCATACCAGATCGTTCACATTCAGATCTGGACCAGAAACTCTCCTCCTATCAGCCATACGTTTGTAACGGTTCCCCATCGTACTCAAATTATTCAATACACCTCGCCACACAGAAGCAAGTGACGACGAGAAACGCTCCTCCTCAGGAACCCCAGAAGGACCCCCCCATTGAAAGTACAAAACTGGGGATGAAAACCATATGCCCCAAAAAACGGGGACTTACCAGTGGACTCGCTCCGCCTGTTGTTAAGAGCGAACTCTGCCAGAGGCAAGAAAGATGACCAGTCCTCCTGGTTCTCCGAGACAAAACACCGGAGATATGTCTCTAAACTCTGATTCAGACGCTCTGTCTGACCATTGGTCTGTGGATGAAAAGCCGAGGAAAACGACAATTGCATCCCCCGACGTAAACAAAATGCCCTCCAAAATTTGGACACAAACTGAGACCCCCTGTCTGACACCACATCAGAAGGCAACCCATGAAGTCTCACGATCTCCCTAATGAACACCTGCGCCAGAGTTTTAGCATTAGGGAGTGCAGGAAGAGCAACGAAATGTGCCATCTTACTGAACCTGTCAACAACCACCAGTATGACAGTATTCCCTGACGACGGAGGAAGATCCGTAATGAAGTCCATAGATAAATGAGTCCATGGACGCTCCGGAAGTTTCAAGGGTAAAAGGGTCCCAGATGGACGGGTATGAGGAGTTTTAGAGCGAGCACAAACCCCACAGGACGCGACAAAAGTTATAACATCTTTATTAGCGTTAGGCCACCAAATTCGGCGAGAAAGGAGATCTAAAGTAGCCTTACTCCCTGGATGTCCTGCTAAAGCAGAATTATGATGTGCCTCAATAACCTTTTGTCTCAACTGATTCGGGACAAACAGTCTCCCTGGAGGTCCTGCAGGGGCGTCCCCCTGAGCCTCTAACACCTCCTCCTCAAGCTCAGAACATACAGCCGACACTACCACCCCCTCCTGAAGGATAGGAATCGGGTCATCCGTTTTCCCGGCCCCTGGGAAACTGCGAGACAAAGCATCAGCCTTTACATTCTTAGACCCCGGACGATAAGTGACGACAAAATTAAACCTGGTAAAAAACAACGACCATCGAGCTTGTCTGGAATTCAGACGCTTAGCGGATTCTAAATACAGCAGGTTCTTGTGATCAGTAATAACGGTGACCGGATGGACTGCCCCCTCCAAAAAGTGACGCCATTCTTCAAAAGCCAATTTAATGGCCAAAAGTTCCCTATTGCCGATATCATAATTCCTTTCGGCGGACGACAATTTCTTAGAAAAGAAAGCGCACGGATGCCATTTACCAGGGGACGGACCCTGGGACAATATAGCACCCACCCCTACGTCAGACGCGTCCACCTCCACAATGAACGGCTGAGATACATCTGGTTGGATGAGAACGGGTGCCGAAGCAAAACATCTCTTTAAAGAGGAAAAGGCTTGGCAAGCTTTGTCCGACCACCTAGAAAAATCCGTCCCTTTTCTCGTCATGTCCGTGAGAGGTTTGACGACAGACGAGAAATTACAAATAAATTTCCGGTAGTAATTAGCAAACCCCAAAAAACGCTGCAGAGCCTTAAGATCCCCTGGCTGATCCCATTCAAGCACTGCTCTCACCTTTTCAGGGTCCATACGGAAACCGGAGGCTGACACCAAAAAACCCAAAAACTGAAGTTCCTGTACGGCAAAAACACACTTCTCCAGTTTGGCGTATAGTTTATTGTCTCGCAAGATCTGCAACACCTGTCTCACATGCTCCTGGTGAGACACAAGATCTGGCGAGTAAATTAAAATGTCATCCAAATATACGACCACAAACACCCCCACAAGGTGACGAAAAATGTCATTAACAAAATGTTGGAATACTGCTGGTGCAGTAGTCAGACCAAAAGGCATAACCAGGTTTTCATAATGTCCCTCCGGCGTGTTAAACGCCGTTTTCCACTCATCCCCCTCTTTTATTCTAATCAGATTATACGCCCCCCTGAGATCCAATTTAGAGAACCATTTGGCGCCAACAATTTGATTGAAGAGATCAGGAATAAGAGGGAGTGGATACGGATCTCGAACAGTAATCCGATTAAGTTCGCGGAAATCCAAGCAAGGGCGTAGGCCTCCATCTTTTTTCTTCACAAAGAAGAACCCCGCGGCTACAGGGGAAGATGAAGGTCTAATATGCCCTTTGGCCAGACTTTCGGAAATATAATCTTTCATAGCCTGTCTTTCAGGACCAGAAAGATTATACAACCTAGCTTTAGGTAACTTAGCATCAGGAAGAAGATTAATAGAGCAGTCATACACACGATGAGGAGGCAACTCCCGACACCCCTCCTCAGAAAAAACATCCCCAAAATCCTCCAAAAAAGGAGGCAATGTACTAGGTACGACCGCACTGATGACTGTGTTCATGCAGTTGCTTTTGCAAAACTCACCCCATTGGCTTATCTCTCTGGACTGCCAATTAATTACAGGGTTATGTTTAACCAGCCAAGGAAGTCCCAACACAATGGGAGTAGGTAGACCCTCCAACACATAACAAGATAATTGTTCCCTATGTATTGCCCCTACCCGAAGGTCAATGTTATGAACCTCATGAACAAAGCTACCTTGGCCGAGAGGCCTGGCGTCAATGGAAAAAATAGGGATCGGTTTGACCAATACACTCAGATGCATACCTTGAGCCTGAGCAAACTGAGCGTCAACCAGATTGGCGCCGGAACCACTATCCAGAAGAACAGACAATCTCTTCACTCTAGTACCAAACACCACCTCCACTGGTACAAGGAACTGAGAAGAACCGGCGGATGAAATACATACTCCCAGGTTGTCATCCACCACACAACCTGGGATTAGCAGTTTTCCGGCGACTTTTTACTTAACAAGACACGGGATGGACATTCTCCAACAAAATGTCCCTCTTTCCCGCAGAAAAAACACCTTCTAGTCCTGCGGCGTGCCGCCAATCCCCTACTACGAAAAGATGTCCCTCCCAACTGCATAGGCTCATCCGAACAGACAAGGGGAACCTCAACATAAGGGACTTTAGTAGTAGGTGGAGTAACAACAGGGAGTGGAGTTACCTCACCCCTCTCCCGAAGCCGTCTATCAGTACGGATAGCTAGGGCCATAGCAGCCTCCAGAGAAGGAGGAGACTCATACTGAGCCA
This sequence comes from Oophaga sylvatica, assembly GCA_033576555.1. Classification (NCBI taxonomy): domain Eukaryota; kingdom Metazoa; phylum Chordata; class Amphibia; order Anura; family Dendrobatidae; genus Oophaga; species Oophaga sylvatica. The sequence continues at coordinate 91,689 of JARQOD010000512.1, forward strand.
AAACGTCTTTTAATTTGTCAGAAAGCCCATGACAAAACTGGCTCCTAAGAGCTGGGTCATTCCACTGAGTATCCGTGGCCCATCTACGAAACTCAGAAGCAAATTCCTCCGCAGGACGATCTCCCTGCTGTATCTTACGTAATTTAGTCTCAGCAAGAGAGACCCGATCTGGGTCATCATATACCAATCCCAGAGCAGTAAAAAATTGATCTACAGACTGTAGAGCCGGGATCCCGGAGGAAGGGAAAATGCCCAGGATTGAGGGTCCCCTTGAAGAAGTGAGATAACAATTCCCACTCTCTGCTCATCACTCCCTGATGATCGTGGCCGAAGCCGAAAATATAATTTACATGCCTCCCGGAAGGTAAAAAATTTGTCTCGCCCACCAGTGAACCTATCTGGAAGAGCCACCTTAGGTTCAACTCTGGTTTGCTCCAGGGGAGACAAAACTTTGGACTTAATGTCCGTCAGCTCCATGGATAATCCCTGCAACTGCAGAGCCAGCTGGGCTACTGGATCCATGGTAACTAGAGATAATTTTTTAAGGCCAGTGAAAATGTCACGCTGTCTAATGATATGACTACAATGTCAGTAAACTATTTATACAGGAACCACACTCAATACAACATATAGTTTAGCAACATCAGAATGTAAGTATAAAATAGATTTACCTGACACAATATCAGCAGAACTTAGGGTTAATCTTGAGGACTAGATGTGCAGAGACGATATCAGTTGAACTCAGGGTTAATCTTGAGGACTTGATGAGCTGTAACAGGAAAGAGGAGGACCGGGGTCTAACCTGACCCTACACTGGGGTCCTAACTAATCCCTTACCTTGGAGGTACTGATAATGGTTCAGAGGTCCAAGTCTCCAGCCTAACTCTGTCTCCTATCAGACCCTGAACCCTGTAATCAGTCCTAAGAAGGATCCTGATTACCACCAAAGGGATATGGGCTGATCTCAGCTAAATACACAGATTAGACATATAAGACAGACAGGATAGCACTCTCTTGCATACACACTCAAACACCGAAGGAACATAAATGGTCTGGGAAATAAACTCTAAGCAAGTCAAGCTTAAAACAACTAAGGAGCTCTCAACTAGAGTCTATACAGATTCATTCCTATCTGTGGTCTGCATGAAGTGTTTCACTGGCAACTCCCAAAGCAGACAACCAGAAACTTAAAGGAAACCAATCAACAAATAATCAATTGCAGCCGGGAGAAACTGCACCCAGTCCCAGCACCGAGCACAGACAGAATTAACTCCCTAGCTGCCAAACACAAAGAAACAGCAACTCAGCTGTGAGAAGTCAAAATGTGCAACCGCGACGATCTTCGTGGCAATGCACACATGACAGTCACGTTCGGTCCGGATGACGCACTTCCGGTACGGCGTGACCTGGCGCGGCTTTTTAAGCAGCAGCCTGCCCCGAATCTCTCTGCAGCAGCAATTAGCAGCCGTGGCAAGGCGCGGGAGTGCCGCCTTAATTACCCCTCAAGACTTATCCTGCAGGTAACAATAAGACATCCTGGGTGAACTGGGAGCTGCGCTGTCTGACACATCTAATAGGAGATTTATTTATAATAACTATTCCCCACAGAGATTATCCTACCCTGCTTGTACATACCTCCTTCATTTGCCATAGGTAATACTGCACTGGCCATCCAGGGGCTGTCAAAACTACCTTATATATATTCTGATCTTTGTTTTGTCCCATCTATTTTAGTTCTAATAAGACTGACGCTAGTGACATTAACCTTGGTCCTTCTGAGTGCCTCTATTCTATCATACCCTCAATTTAAGGTATTTTTACAAATCAGAAATTGTTTTCTAAACTCCTGTTTTATGTTATGTTGTCTCATGATCCAGTATTTTTTCATAAATGATTGCTAATGACACATATTATAGTTGCACTAGATCTCTAGTTGACTGATAGATCTGAAATTCTGGTTTTGCCCTTTAATAAGAAACTTCTACTATAACCAACTAATCTTGATATGTATATATGTATATTTTGTATATAACTGTATATTTTGTTTTTTATTTGTTATTTATCCCTTTTCTCTTGTCTATTCTCCCTAGTACCCCATGACAAAGATCCGGGAGGATCGAAACGTCGGGTATCTGTAATTGTATGGGTATTCATGTTATTGTTCCTTTGATTCATGAACGTGGCACATTTATCTTCCTTTTTCTGTTACGGGCAAAATAAAATCCTTTTTTTGCATCAATATTCAATCTCAAATGTGTTAATGCTGACACTCCTGTTTTTTATGCCTCTCACCAGTCTCAGGATGTCCCTGACTTTTTGACTGATTTTTCTGACGTGTTTAGCGAGAGTAAGTCTGCATCCTTACCTCTTCATAGGAGCTATGATTGCGCTATTGAGTTAGTGCCTGGTGGTAAATTTCCTAAAGGTCACTGTTATGTTTCGGTAACTGAGGAGAAATAGCAAAAATAGCCAAAGTAGCAATACACCAGAGAGGCTGGAAACTATTGGATTGCAGGGCCCTAATCTAACCGCAACACTAGAAGTAGCCGTGGAGCGTACCTACGGTGATCCTAGACGCCTCGTCACAGCCGGACAGATAGCTACACCTAAAGGCAGAAAGATGAAAGCTAACTGCCCCGTAGCAGAACCCCCAAAGAAATAGGAAGCCCCCAAACATGTAATGGCGGTTAGACAAGAGGAAAATACGAACACAGACAGAAAATAGAATGAGCAAACGCTGGGGCCCAATACTGTCTAGAAAGAAAAGTATAGGAAAGAATTCTGACTGCAACCCAAAAAACCCTGACAAAAATACCAACACTTCTGATTAACAAAAAACCTGAGATCACACGACCTCTACCACCTAAATCAGATCTCTGGTGTAACACACAGCAATTCAGCAAATAAAAAGTGACACTGGAACAGAGCAAAAGTGCAAACACAACTGAGCACAAATGCAGCGCCAGGCCCCAAAAGGGGACCAGGCTGAAGTCTACTGCAAGGCAGTAAACCAGCAAGAAAATCCAACCAGAGGAAAAAAAACAGCAAATCACTTATCTGAATGAAAGCAGGAATGCAAGCTGAGCTCCAAGCAAGACCTGAAGAACAATTGATTACCGGCAAGACTGTTGGGAGTTCAGGTCACTTATATCAGACAATTCGGATACAGCTGAAAGACATTCAGCAATTAGTTCATTACCCTCAGCAACCACCGGAGGGAGCCCCAGCTCCGAAGGCGCCTCCAACGTATTCACAACAGGTCGCCTTTTTAATTTATCTGTACCTGAACACGATGCTATGTGATCTTATATTAAGGAGTCTTTGGAGTCTCTTCACCCTTGGGCGCCGGTTTTTTTCTTTGTGGCCAAAAAGGATGGCTCATTGAGGCCGTGTATTGACTATCGCCTCCTGAATAAAATCACTGTTAAATATCAATATCCGTTACCCTTGATTTCTGACCTATTTTCCAGAGTGAAAAGTGCTAGTTGGTTTACCAAGCTTGAACTCAGGAGGGCGTATAAACTTATTCGCATTAAGCACGGGGATGAATGGAAGATGGCATTTAATACCCCAGAGGGGCATTTTGAGTACCTAGTGATGCCTTTTGGGCTTACTAATGCCCCTTCCGTCTTCCAATCCGTCATGAATGATATTTTCAGGGATTTTGTGGATAAATTTCTGATTGTTTATTTGGATGATATCTTGATTTTTTCCAATGACTGTGACTCTCATGTGAAACATGTTCGGACTGTGTTCCAGATTTTGAGAGAGAATGCACTGTATGTGAAGGGATCAAAGTGTCTTTTTGATGTACAGAAGGTCTCATTTCTGGGATTCATTTTGTCTCCGTCTGTTATTGAAATGGACCCGGTCAAGGTTCAGGCCATCTGTGATTGGGTTCAACCTACTACATTGAAGGCTCTTCAGAGATTTTTGGGTTTTGCCAATTTTTATCGTAAATTTATTGGTAATTTCTCTGGTATTGTTAAACCATTGACTGATTTGACCAAAAAGGGTTCCGATGTGGTGTATTGGCCTCCTGAGGCAGTTTCTGCGTTTCAGGAACTTAAGCAGAGATTCATTTCTGCTCCTGTTCTACGGCAGCCTGATGTTTCTCTGCCTTTTCAGGTGGAGGTTGATGCCTCTGAGATTGGGGCAGGTGCCGTTTTGTCCCAAAGGGATCCAAAGACCTCTAAGAGTAACCCTTGTGCCTTCTTCTCTCGAAAATTTTCTCCAACTGAATGTAATTATGACGTGGGTAATCAGGAGTTATTGGCCATGAAGTGGGCCTTTGAAGAGTGGAGACATTGGCTGGAAGGAGCCAAACATCAGGTGGTGGTCCTCATGGACCATAAGAACCTGGTTTATCTCGAATCAGCCAAGCGACTTAATCCTAGACAGGCCAGGTGGGCCTTGTTTTTCACACGTTTTAATTTTGTGGTTTCTTTTTTTCCGGGCACTAAGAATGTTAAGGCGGATGCCCTCTCGAGGAGTTTCTTTGCGGATTCTCCTGAGTTAACTGATCCTGCTGTTATTCTGAAAGAGGGTGTAGTTCTTTCCGCCATCTCGCCCAATTTGAGACTGGCTCTGGAGGGGTGTCAGGAGGATAAACCTGAACGCTGCCCTGTTGGGAAATTGTTTGTCCCAGACCAGTGGAAGAAGAGTGTGATGTCTGAAATTCATTGTTCCGCGTTGGCTGGTCATCCCGGTATTTTTGGTACCAGTGACTTGGTGAGTCGGTCCTTTTGGTGGCCTACTTTGTCTCGTGACGTCAGGCACTTTGTGCAAGTCCTGTGGGACTTGCTCTCGTTCCAAGCCTCGCTCTCGCTCTAGTGGTTTGTTAATGCCATTACCTGTGCCCAAGAGGCCATGGACCCATATCTCTATGGATTTTATTTCCAACCTCCCTGTCTCTCAGAGAATGACCGTTATCTGGGTAATCTGTGATAGGTGTTCCAAGATGATACATCTTGTGCCATTACCTAAGTTGCCTTCCTCCTCCAAATTGGTGCCTTTGTTCTTTCAGCACGTGGTTCTGTTACATGGCATTCCGGAGAACATTGTGTCTGACAGAGGAGTCCAGTTTGTTTCCCGATTTTGGAGGATATTTTGTTCTAAACTTGGTGTTTAGTTATCTTTCTCTGCATTTCACCCTCAGACCAATGGACAAACCGAGAGAACAAACCAGACCTTGGAGACTTATCTGAGATGTTTTGTGTCTGCTGAACAGGATGACTGGGTCTCTTTTTTGCCTTTGGCTGAGTTTGCTCTTAATAATAGGGCTAGCTCTGCCACCTTGATGTCTCCATTTTTCTGCAATTCTGGATTTCACCCTCAATTTTCTTCGGGACAGATGGAGGCTTCTGTCTGTCTGGGGTTGACTCTATTGTGGAGTGAATGCAGCAGATTTGGGACCAGGTTGTGGAGATGTTGTCTCTCTCTCAAGAGAAGGCCCAGCGGTTTGCCAACCGCATAGGACTGATGGTCTTCGTTTTAAAGTGGGGGACTTGGTTTGGTTGTCCTCGAGAAATATCCCTATGAAGGTTGCACTCCAAAATTTAAGCCAAGGTTCATTGACCTAAAATCATGGAATTCTAATCTGTTTCTTCCGTTGCTTCTCCAGGACAAGGTTTCAATTGCGCCCACCCATGTAATTAAGAGCAGTGTCGACATATTCTTAATTATTGGTTCCTGTCTCTGTTTTGACTGTTATTCCCGATGATGGCAATTTAAGATCCATAACGTGTTCCACAAGTCCTTATTGAAGAGGTTTGTCGAGTCAGTGGTTCCTATGGCTGCGCCTCCCGACCCTGTTTTGGTTGAAGGCAATTTGGAGTATGTGGTTGAGAAAATATTGGATTCTCGTTTTGCTAGATGGAAACTCCAGTTTTTGGTTAACTGGAGAGGTTATGGTCAGTAGGACAATTCTTGGGTGTTTTCTTCGGACATCCATGCTAGGACACTTATCCGTGCCTATCATCGAGCTCATCCTGATCGACCTGGTTGCGCAGGTGAGGGTTCGGTGAACCCCTCCTTAAGGGGGGGTACTGTTGTGAATACGTTGGAGGCGACTTCGGAGCTGGGGCTCCCTCCGGTGATTGCTGAGGGTAATGAACTAATTGCTGAATGGCTTTCAGCTGTATCCGAGTGGTCTGATATAAGTGACCTGAACTCCCAGCAGCCTTGCCGGTAATCAATTGTTCTTCAGGTCTTGCTTGGAGCTCAGCTTGCATTCCTGCTTTCATTCAGATAAGTGATTTGCTGTTTTTTTTCCTCTGGTTGGATTTTCCTAGCTGGTTTGCTGCCTTGCAGTAGACTTCAGCCTGGTCCCCTTTTGGGGCCTGGCGCTGCATTTGTGCTCAGTTGTGTTTGCACTTTTGCTCTGTTCCAGTGTTACTTTTTATTTGCTGAATTGCTGGTGTTACACCAGAGATCTGATTTAGGTGGTAGAGGTCGTGTGATCTCAGGTTTTTTGTTAATCAGAAGTGTTGGTATTTTTGTCAGGGTTTTTTGGGTTGCAGTCAGAATTCTTTCCTATACTTTTCTTTCTAGACAGTATTGGGCCCCAGCGTTTGCTCATTCTATTTTCTGTCTGTGTTCGTATTTTCCTCTTGTCTAACCGCCATTACATGTTTGGGGGCTTCCTATTTCTTTGGGGGTTGTGCTACAGGGCAGTTAGCTTTCATATTTCTGCCTTTAGGTGTAGCTATCTCTCCGGCTGTGACGAGGCGTCTAGGATCACCGTAGGTACGCTCCACGGCTACTTCTAGTGTTGCGGTTAGTTTAGGGCCCTGCAACCCAATAGTTTCCAGCCTCTCTGGTGTATTGCTACTTTGGCTATTTTTGCTATTTCTCCTCAGTTACCGAAACATAACACTGCTGACAATGGCACAAGTCAGGCGTGGTTTCACAGGTTTACCACAACAGAGAGGAGCCAGAAGACCGCAGCGTCTGATTTCTCCTATTCCCTGCACTGATTAGAAGCACTTCATCTTCATATTAAACGGTGTAAGTTTCTTCTAGCAGTGCAGGGGTAAATCTGCTCTGCTGAGAGCTCCTGGAGCGGTAAGGTTCTCAGCTGTGCACTGTTAGCCGCTCTCATCTCCTTTATAATCTGGGCCCTGGCTAGCAACCATTGTCAGAGTAATTCGAAAAATAAGGTTTTTTGGTTGCTGTATCATTGAAATAAAAGTTAATAACGGGCGATAAAAAGATCGTATCTACCCTCACCCAGCCCAATATTTTTTGTTTTTAGAATCTTTAGATAATTTTTTTTACCACCTAAATAAAAAAGAACCTAGACATGTTTGGCGTCTGCAAACCAGTAATGACCTGGAGAATCATAGTGGTGGGTCAGATTTAGCATTTAGGGAACATGCTAAAAAAAAAACCAATCCAAAATGCAATTGGTGAATTGCACTTTGTTTGAAATTTCACCGCACTTTGTACTGTTTTTCCAGTACACAATATGGTAGAACCAATGATGTATTTCAAAAATAAAACTCATCTTGCAAATAACAAGCCCTCACATTGACAAACTGACCAAAAAAATAAAAAAGTTATGGCTCTAGGAAGACAAGGAACAAAAAACTAAAACGCAAAAAACGAAAAACTACAAGGTTTTGAAGAGGTTACAAATTAATCCCCGCCCCTCCCTCCCCCAAAAAATGTTGTTTTGGTCCCAAATTTTTCATTTTCACAAGGTAAAAATGACCACATAATTTGCTACACAATTTCTGCTGAATGTGGCAATACCCCATATGTGTCAGTACAGAACTGCTTAGCTACATGGCGAGACTCAGGAGGGAAGAAGCGCTATTTGACTCTTGGAGAACAAATTTTCGTAGAATAGTTTGAGGACTCCATATATAGAGCCCCTAAGTGGCAGAAGAAGAGAATCCCCCTCCAGTGATCCCATTTTAGAAATTATAACCCTTTGGGAATTTATCTACAGATGTAGTGACGATTTTGATTCCATGTGTGTTTTCCAAGAAACGAGCAGCAATGGAAATTGCTAAATGAAAATATGTCATTGTAGTACCCAAACATTCTAGTACTCGGTACATTGTAGTGCCCGTACATTCTAGTACCGTACATTGTAGTGCCCGTACCTTCTAGTACTCGGTACATTGTAGTGCCCGTACCTTCTAGTACACGGTACACTGTAGTGCCCGTACATTCTAGTACCGGTACATGTAGTGTCCCGTACATTCTAGTACTTGGTACATTGTAGTGCCCGTACATTCTAGTACTCGGTACATTGTAGTGTCCTACATTCTAGTACTCGTACATTGTAGTGCCCGTACATTCTAGTACTCGGTAATTGTAGTGCCGTACATTCTAGTACTCGGTAATTGTAGTGCCCGTAAATTCTAGTACTCGGTACATTGTAGTGCCCGTACATTCTAGTACTCGGTATATTGTAGTGCCGTACATTAGTACCGTACATGTGTGCCCGTAATTCTAGTACTCGTACATTGTAGTGCCCGTACTTCTAGTACTTGTAATTGTAGTGCCGTACTTCTAGTACCGGTACATTGTAGGCCCGTACATTCTAGTACTCGGTACATTGTAGTGCCCGTACATCCTAGTACTCGGTAATTGTAGTGCCGTACATTCTAGTACTTGGTACATTGTAGTGCCCGTACATTCTAGTATCGGTACATTGTAGTGCCGTACATTCTAGTACTTGGTACATTGTAGTGCCCGTACCTTCTAGTACACGGTACACTGTAGTGTCCCGTACATTCTAGTACTCGTACATTGTAGTGTCCCGTACCTTCTAGTACACTGTACATTGTAGTGCCCGTACCCTTTTAGTACACGGTACACTGTAGTGTCCCGTACATTCTAGTACTCAGTACATTGTAGTGCCCGTATAATTCTAGTACTGGTACATTGTAGTGCCCGTAAAATTCTAGTACTCGGTATATTGTAGTGCCGTACATTCTAGTACTCGGTACATTGTGTGCCGTAATTCTAGTACTCGGTACATTGTAGTGCCCGTACATTCTAGTACTTGGTATATTGTAGTGCCGTACATTCTAGTACTCGGTACATTGTAGTGCCCGTACATTCTAGTACTCGGTACATTGTAGTGCCCGTACATTCTAGTACTCGGTACATTGTAGTGCCGTACATTCTAGTACTTGGTACATTGTAGTGCCGTACATTCTAGTACTCGTACATTGTAGTGCCCGTACATTCTAGTACTCGGTACATTGTAGTGCCGTACCTTCTAGTACACGGTACACTGTAGTGTCCCGTACATTCTAGTACTCGGTACATTGTAGTGCCCGTACTTCTAGTACTCTGTACATTGTAGTGCCCGTACCTTCTAGTACACGGTACACTGTAGTGTCCGTACATTCTAGTACTTACTTGGTACATTGATGTAGTGCCCGTACATCCTAGTACTCGGTATATTGTAGTGCCGTACATTCTAGTACTTGGTACATTGTAGTGCCCGTACATTCTAGTACCGGTACATTGTAGTGCCCGTACATTCTAGTACTCGGTACATTGTAGTGTCCGTACTTCTAGTACTCTGTACATTGTAGTGCCCGTACTTCTAGTACACGGTACACTTGTAGTGTCCCGTACATTCTAGTACTTCGGTACATTGTAGTGTCCCGTACATTCTAGTACTTGGTACATTGTAGTGCCCGTACATTCTAGTACTCGGTACATTGTAGTGTCCCGTACATTCTAGTACTCGGTACATTGTAGTGCCCGTACATTCTAGTACTCGGTATATTGTAGTGCCGTACATTCTAGTACTCGTACATTGTAGTGCCCGTAAATTCTAGTACTCGGTACATTGTAGTGCCCGTACATTCTAGTACTTGGTATATTGTAGTGCCGTACATTCTAGTACTCGGTACATTGTAGTGCCCGTACATTCTAGTACTGGTACATTGTAGTGCCGTACATCTAGTACTGGTACATGTAGTGCGACATCTAGTACTCGGTACATTGTAGTGCCCGTACATTCTAGTACTCGGTACATTGTAGTGCCCGTACATCTAGTACTCGGTATACTGTAGTGCCCGTACATTCTAGTACTTGGTACATTGTAGTGCCCGTACATTCTAGACTCGTACTTTGGCCGTACATCGTACTGGTATTGAGTGCCGTACATTCAGTACTGGTACATGTAGTCCGTCGTTTACTGGTACTGTAGTGCCCGTACATTCTAGTACTCGTACATTGTAGTGCCCGTACATTCTAGTACTCGGTTACTACTGTAGTGCCGTACATTCTAGTACTTGTACATTGTAGTGCCCAGTACATTCTAGTACCCCTGTACATTGTAGTGCCGTACATTCTAGTACATGGTACATTGTAGTGCCCGTACATTCTAGTACTTGGTACATTGTAGTGCCCCTACATTCTAGTACTGGTACAAATTTTAGTGCCCAGTACATCCTAGTACTTGGTACATTGCAGTGCGGTACATTCTAGTACTTGGTACATTTTAGTGCCGTACATTCTAGTACTCGGTACATTGTAGTGCCCGTACATTCTAGTACTTGGTACATTGTAGTGCCCCTACATTCTAGTACTCGGTAATTGTAGTGCCGTACATTCTAGTACTTGGTACATTGTAGTGCCCGTACATTCTAGTACTCGGTACATTGTAGTGCCCGTACATTCTAGTACTTGGTACATTGTAGTGCCGTACATTCTAGTACTTGGTACATTGTAGTGCCGTACATTCTAGTACTTGGTACATTGGATTAGTTTTTCCCCCGTACATTCTAGTACTTGGTACATTGCAGTGCCCGTACATTCTAGTACTCAGTACATTGTAGTGCCGTACATTCTAGTACTTGGTACATTGTAGTGCCCTTACATTCTAGTGCTCGGTACATTGTAGTGCCCAGTACATTGTAGTGCCTAGTACACTGTAGTGCCCAGTGCACTGTAGTGCCCAGTACTTTGTAACGGTCATACATTATGCCCAGCTCGTGATTCTGGAGACATGCACCCAGTAAATTAAGTAGGCTCTCCTCGCTACAGTAATGCCAAGTATGTGGATACTAACTGTGGTTTAGGCACACTGTGGGGCTCAGGAGGAGGGTATTTGGACGCACAGATTTTGCTGGATTTCTTTTGGTGGGAGCCACGTCACTTTTCCAGAGCCTTTGTGCTACCAGTAATGTGGACACCCCCGATATTTCTGTTAACAAATGAGGAACCTGAGTGGGACTTGTTTTTTGTGTCTTGAGTAGAAGCTTTTATCGGTGGCATTTTGGAGTACAGAACATTTTAGATGGCATTTATCCTGTGAGGCTCCATGCTGAGCACTCACATCGGGGTTTCCATCTAAATCTACAAAATATGGCCATATTTATTTTCTGTTCTCTCTAGGTTTGGTCTCCCTCAATTCATCTCGTGTCTTAGACTGCTATACGACTGCTCGACAGCATATCTAAAACTTCCAACAATACTCCCAAATCCGGTCAACATACAAGGGGCACTAGGCAGGGATGTCCGCTATTCCCGGCCCTTTTCGCACTAGCTATGGAACCCCTAGCGGAAGCCATCAGGACAAACCCTAATATAACAGGACCTACAGACCTGGGTGACCAATATAAAGTCAGTCTCTTTGCAGATGACCTCCTTCTAACTGTAACCAACCCCCATACATCCTTCCCTAACCTATTCTCTCTGCTTCATGATTTTGAAACTATCTCAGGGCTAAAAATAAATGTAGACAAATGTGAAGCACTATTCGTAAACACTCCTAAAGTTACACAGGACGAAATTATTTCCCACTTCAAGTTTGTGAAAAAAGAAAAGTACCTGACCTATTTGGGTATTAACTTAACATCAAATAGATCGACCCTTTTCAGATGGAATTATACTTCTCTTATCCAGGACCTCCAAGCAGATCTCACCAGATGGTCATCATCAAATCTATCATGGTTAGGCAGGCTACATTCAATAAAAATGGTCTCGCTCCCCCGATTCCTGTACCTCTTTCGATCTTTACCAATAGCAATACCAGCTAAAACATTTTCTAGGATACATAATGAAATATCTAGATTTATATGGCAAGGAAATAAACCTAGAATTTCGTGAAAATTTATGTTTTTCCATCGAAGACTAGGGGGTATATGACTACCTAACTTTGCACTGTACTTTAGATCAGCACAAATAGCCCAACTAACAAGCATATGTTCGCATTATAATAAGCCGAGATGGGTGCAACTAGAATCTTTCCTCCTTAAACAATTTTCATTACCTGGCCTGATGTGGACAATGGAGAGACTCCCAAAAGGTATCAATACCGCAGCGCCCTTCACGGCCCATTCCTTAATTCTCTGGAGGAAGGCCAGATTTAAATTTAAGTTGCAGTCTATCCCGTCACCACTGACCTCCCTCCTCTGTAACCAGATGTTTACTCCTGGTCTAGACCCGTGTAATTTCTCGTGATGGATCCTAAAAGGGATCTCTACACTAAAACATTTGTGCGCGCCGTTCAACATTTTATTAGATAAGCAAGAGTTTGTTCAAAAATATGATCCTCCGATCAGAGAAGTTATGCGTATGAACCAGGTGTTTCACTTTGCTATACGACTTTTGCCAAATACAAACCCTCTCTGTATTTCAGGTTTCGAGCAAAAATGTATAAATGACCCTATGGGAAGGGGTACGATATCTTTGATATATTCAATTATTAACTCCCCTCACGACGAGGCAAAATTGAAGAATATGGTACATTGGGAGGAAGATATGGGCTTCAATTTATCTATTGAGTATTGGAGATTTTGTTGTGATACATTATCCAAAGGCAGCCATCAATCTTCGCTAGTAGAAACCTCGCTGAAAGTCCTACACAGAACCTATCTCGTCAGGTCCAAACTACATAGCATATATCCAAGCGTATCTGCACTATGTTTCCGAGGGTGTAGGGTTTGGGATTTTTGGGAAAAGGTAAAACGTCTGGTAGTTCGAATGTTTGGCCGGACAATCAGCCTAGACCCCGTTGTCTTGGCAAATTTTCTTTTTAAGGCCACTAAATTCCATATTGCCGCAAAATGGAAATCTCCTTCGCTCTCAGTTTCACATGTTAAAGAAAGAATGAATAATATTATGCTATTTGAGAGGATAGAAGCTACTAGAAATGACATGTGGGAATCGTTTTTCAAACTCTGGAGTTCCTGGAAGGAGCTAGAATCGGGTCTACAATTAGACCAGGTGATGCGCCTCTCTCCGTAGTTCTATGGAGATGCTGGGAGGGGAGGAGGGAGGTGAGGGTTACGATGTACGTTTGCCACTTCTCTGTTATAGAATACCAGTTTGGCTTTAATCGGACTACAGCGGGCTCTGAGGTTAAGCTAATGTATACATATAACTATTGTTAAAATACATACTGTGGATTTACTGTTTCTTTCCTATTGTGTCATCCTTCCTTTGTCATTGTCTTGTCTTACTCCATGCTAAATCCATACTTGTTACTGATGATAAAAATTGGATTTCCTCTGCGAGTGAAACTTTTCCCATTGTGTCCAGTTTAAAATGTTTCAATAAAACCTTTTTGAAAGTAAATCTACAAAATATGTGATTCAGATGACATCCCTGAGAGATCCTTTCACTATAAGGAGGCAGCAGAGTTACTGTGGTCTCAGTTCAGTGGTGTCCTCCTTTTCAGAGGTGCACAACACTGGTCGACCGTGCTTTTATACAAGCCTGAAAAGATAGACAACGTCGGATCATAGGACGTCCACAGTGCCTCCATCTGCCCCAATATCGAGAATCTTCCGGCGGAGGTTCTGTCTGAATCACAAGCTCAGGTCATATATACGGCAGCACGGGACTTGTCTAAGAAAATATATAAGTAAACGATGGAAGTAATATTAAAAAAGGTATCAGGAAAATTAAAAATGTGCTTTCTAAATTATTAAGAAAGTGTGAAGACGGCCTCATTATTCATCGATGCACCGCCAGACTCTGTACAGGAGCAGCCGCGCCATCACCGGACGTTTCTGCTGTGATGTGGACAACGGACAAAGCCTCACTGCACCAGAGACTTTTACATGATATCACACACTGGTCATCATCGACACACGCCGGTCATTATTACATACCTGTGGAAACATCTACTGGAATCTCCTCCTTCCCGTCACTCACACATGGTTGAAATGTCTCCCAATACACAGATCCGGTACAGGGCTCAGCGCCGTCTACCTGACGATCCAGGACACTGTGATTCTCCTGTGGACAGTCCTGGGAATACAGAGGACGGGGACATCTCTCTGGTGGATTTCTTTCCATAAGTCCATCTGTAGGAAGTACACAGTGATAGAATACAATGGCATATAAAAGTTTGGGCACCCCTGGACAAATTTACTGTTATTGTGGACAGTTAAGCAAGTTGAAGATTAAATGATATCTGAAAGGCCTAAAATTAAAGATGACACATTTCCTTTGTATTTTAGGCAAAAATATTTTTTCATATTTTATATTTTAAAAAAGAGAATGCTGAAGTTTGGGCACCCTGCATGGTTAGTACCTAGTAGCGCCCCCTATTACAAGTATCACAGCTTGTAAACACTTTTTGTAGTGAGACGAGAGTCTTTCAATTCTTGTTTGTTGGATTTTCCTCCATTCTTCCATGGAGAATTCCTCCAGTTCTGTGAGATTCCCGGGCCGTCTTCCATCCTCTGCTATATTGAGGTCTCGCCACAGATTTTCAATGATGTTGAGATCAGAGGACCGTCAGGGTCATTGTAAAACCTTCAGTTTGCACCTTTTGAGGTCGTCTATTGTGGATTGTGACGTGTGTTTAGGACCATTATCCATGTGTAGAAGCCATCCTCTTCCTCTTTTCACCTTCAGCTTTTTACAGATGGTGTTATGTTTGCATCAAGAATTTGTTGAAGTTTCACTGAATCCATTCTTCCCTCAACCCGTGAAATGTTTCCTGTGTAATTGGCTGAAACACAACACCAAAGCATGATTGATCCACCCCAATGCTTAATTTTTGACTGAGATGTTCTTTTCCTCAAATTCTATGCCCTTTTTGTCACAATTTCGTTGTCAGAAAACCCGAGGGCCAGGGGATACTTTCCTGTCTTTAAAGATAGGCACCCTAGCTATCCCTGCTCCCCAGGTTACTTCTGATGGTGAAGATGCCGGGGCCACGTGCCTTGCTGAACTTCTAAATCAGCCGTTATTTGTCCCCTCCCAGGGAAGTGGGGAGGAATAGTGTATATATATATATATACATACACACAAAGCAAACAAGGACGGACGTACAGGAATGAATTAAAATATCAAACACAAAATATGCACTCACACACAACAGAGGGGAACACCTTAGAGATAAGGAAGGTAAACAAAAGGGGAATATACACACAACATAAACACCAAGCAACAGTCACAGAACAACTCTCCTAAACGCCTCCACCAAACACCGAATCCTCCCCTCCTCACCAGGAAGCACAAGACTTAACACTGGCAATCCAGATTGCCAGTGCCAAGAATGTATAGAAGGGAGTGGCTAATACTGAACAGCTGAGATTATCCAAGCAGGAAGCTTCAGAGACTCCAAGCTGAACAGTTTAACCCCTGCACTGCTGAAAGAAACCTGCACCGTTTAATATGAGGAAGAAGTGCTTCTTTTCAGTGCAGGAGTATGTGAACTCAGACGCTGCGGTTTTCTGGCTCCTCTCTGGCGCAGTAAACCCCATGACAGTACCCCGCTTCTGAGAGGGACCTCTGGAAACTCAGGGCCGGATATCAGGGTGTGCCGTGTGAAAGGGCCGGATCAACCTAACCACATGTAAGTCAGATGCTGGTATCCACATCCTCTCTTCAGGACCGTAACCCTTCCAGTGTACCGGATACTGAAGAGACCGATGAACAAAGCAAGAATCCATGATCTTAGGCTGGATTCACATTTGTGGTTGTGTCCGCAGCGTTTCTGCCGCATACATCGAGTTTTTGTACCTTTAACATTGTGGACGCCGGCACATGCGTTCATATGCTTTCGGCAGCGTTTCAGTACGCATGCGTCATTTTGGGTTTTGCGACGGGGCGCGGCCAACGCAACATGTTGCAATTTTGGAGGCGGCAATTTGCTGCCGCCAATCGCATGCGGACGCTTGCGGAAGGAATGTGTCAAAACAATGCATTACAGTCTATGAGAACGCATGCTTACGCTAGTACAAGCGTTCGCTAGCGTTTCCGTATGCATGTGTTTTTCCTGATTAAACCTGTCAAGACACTGATTAGCCCCCACCCACTCAAAGATAGATAAAAAAAGAGGGAGTGGGCACTCATTGTCCATTACTCTCAAGACACTGAGGACTGAAAGAGCAGAGAAGACATCACTGAATTCAAGCCAAATGTGAGAATACAACCTAATGTCTGTCTTTTTTAATTTTACTCCCTGCAGTCTGTAATTATTTGGCCTCTAGCCCTGAGCAGACAGGACAGGATTCTGAAATGAGTACCTTTGCAACTATGGTTGGTAAATATCACTGTACATATGTGCCAAAATCATGTTTTTTCTTTTTCAGAACACTTCATCAAGTGCCCAGGAATCGGATCAGCAGGAGCAGCAGAGGGAGGCACAATGACCGGTGTGCAGACGTTCTTTTTGGAATTTCCTTGTTTATCTTTATAACATTAATGGTTTTATTTCATTTATAGGTTCCACAACGCGAGGAGGACTACATAGATAACGACCTCCTCATCTCCCTTGTACATGAGAGAGTCGCATTGTGGGACAGCCGGCATCGAGAGCACTCAGACATGGTTTTGCTTCGGTGGCAGTGGAATGAGGTGGCCCAAGAGCTGATGGATGAGTGGGACAACGCTACGCCAAGAGCCAGAAAGGACTTTTGTAAGTATTTCAATGTTGTCGGATGCGTCAGTGAACCTGTAAAGGCCGGGATCATACAACCGTGTGTGATGCGATAAACTCGTGCAAGTTTCTCGCATCACACACGGTTGTGTGATCCTGGCCTAAAGTGCATTTTTTAACTTTTTTTTGCCCCCTTCAGAGTGACCAAAGTCAGAACCCGTTGGCGTTCAATGAAGGATCGCTTCAACAAGGACCTCAGACAGGAGAACCAGGTTCGCAGTTGTGGTGGCGCATCAAGGCTCAGGAAATACAAATATCACCGTATGCTGGCTTTCCTGAGGCCTGTCCTAAGCATTTTTGTGTTGTATTCCATTGTGTTGCATTTCTTAATCTGAATTTTTCTATTCCACAGGAGTTGGCGCTTGTAAATTTTTTTTATTGTGGTAGTAATGTTTGGCTTTTTTTTTTTCACAGCACCTGGAGCAGCACCAGGGAACCTGGTTCGTCCTCTGGAGCGGTCCTTAAGCGATCAGCCTCGGAGCAGTCCCACCCATCCACCAGCGAAGAAGCAAGTAGGCCGGCGTCACAGGCTGAAGAACAGGCAACTGGTCCATCAGGTCTTCCCCTGTCCCAGGCTTCCTCCGCCTTTTTTTTATGTTGGGTCTTCCCGACAGCGGCAGAAGGCCTCGGACAGGACACTCATGCCCGAGTTTCTACACTTGAGCTCAGTTTTCCAGGATGGAATGAAGTCGATGGTAGATAGACTGGATAGAGGTTTGAACCATATTGACACACTTTTCCAGTCTGTCCACCAGCGCCTTGACAGTCTGGAATCCGACATCCAGAGGTCAGCACATCATTTTTTTACGACCATTGAACGGGGCATGTTGGAAAACCTTACGCCTGACCTTCAGCTGAATGTGATGCAGGCCTGCAATGCTGCATACGTTCAGGCTATGCAGCAGACTCGGTTATACCCGCAGGCACATGTTTTCCCCACTGTGCCACCAGTTACCCGTTTCACATCAATACCGAGTTCTGCTGTATACTCCTGCATGGCCACCACCATGCCTGTTGTGAATGTGTTAGAAATGAATTCTGAGCAGAAGCTCCCTCTGGTGGTTACAAACAGTACTGAACCATTCAATGAGGAGTGGCAATCAGGAGTTACAGACTGGTCTTATATAAGGGAGGTTCCCTCCCATCATGGTTGCCGGTGATCAATTGTTCTTGTCTCAACTGTGGTTCCTGGTTCACTTGGAAGCTTGCTGAGTCTTGCCTCTTCTCCTGCTCTCAGATAAGATATTTTCTGTTTTTTGTTTTTGTGCTTACCATTTGCATATTTCTCTGCATTTCTGTGAGGTTGGCCAGGTCTCCCCCCCCCCCCGGGGGCTTGGGCTCCTCTCAGTTCTTCTGGAGCCACTCTTATATGTTCATTTGCCTTTTCCAGTTTTTTCAGTGGCTGCGGCTTAGTTTTGTTACACCAGAGAACTAATTTAGGTGGTAGAGGTCGTGTGATCTCTGGTGTTTTTGCAATTAGTAGAGTTGGTATTTTTTAGGGTTTTTTGGATTGCAGTAAGTGTCCTTTCTATCCTTTTCTGTCTAGGAAGATTGGGCCCCAACGTTTGCTCATACTATTTTCTGTCTGTGTCTGTATTTCCTCTTGTCTAACCGCCATTACATGTTTGGGGCTTCCTATGTTCTTTGGGGATCTGCTCCGGGGAAGATAGCTTTCCTCTATCTTTAGGTGTAGTTAACCTCTCAGGCTGTGACGAGGCGTCTAGGACCAACGTAGGAACGCTCCACGGCTGCCTTTAGTTGTGGTGGTTAGTCAGGGTACTGCAATCCAGTAAATTCCAACCTCTCTGGTGTATTGCCGTTTTTGCCTGCTCTCCTCAGCTACCAAATCATAAAACATGCCCAGTCCTGCCGCACTCCACTACAGCGCCTCCACCATGCCGAGTGCAGCTGATAGCCAGTCCACCACCACTATGCCGATTCCTGCTCGGTGTAAGGTTCTGTGTACATGTTCCTGAAACTCAGTTTGTTCGTCAGCCATTTTACTTTCTGTCTTGCTGCAGCTATCTTGCCCTCAGTCAAAATGGAGTTTCCAGCTTGCATGTTCCCGCCCTGATTCTCTCCTTTTGCTTCTTAAGCAGCCACAGCTGAGCAATCAGTGCTTCAGAATCTAGCCTGCAGTGAACCTGTGACCTGACTCCTAAAGCCTTGGACCTTGTACTCCAGCTATTCCTACTGAGGAACTCTGAAGCACTTGTGGACTCTGAACCCTGCTCTTTGAAAGACCCACGTTTGCATGGACTTACGGTAACAGAGAAGAAGATCCTGAACCTGTTGTGGAGAGTGATTGCTGAGCTTAGATTACTCTGGCCTGCTGTGTCTCCTGCTTCTGTGTCTGCAAACTGTGTGACTATTTTTGCCAACTTGTATGAAGTAATACAAGACTTTCTATATCAAACCTGTGTCTCATGTATTTTCATCGCACCCAAGCACAAGACGCTATATGAACTGTACCACATACATTACAAGATTCTGAAGCCAAAACGTTAGTGTCTGCTGGGTCTGGAAAGGCTGTGTCTGCTGTAACTGTGGATATCGGATGTCCGGTTGTACTTTCTGTGATGACAGTGGTTGTGACTTCTCACAACCATTCCAGGTGAGCAATTCCCTTAAGTGTTTTTTTTTCTGCAGCGTTACCACAGGTAAACACTATTGTTTTTTTTTTTTCTTTTCTCTTTTTTGTCTGCTGTAACTGTGGATATCAGATGTCCGGGTGAACTTTCTGTGATGATAGTGGTTGTGACTTCTCACAACCATTCCAGGTGAGCAGTTCCCTTAATTTTTTTTTTCTCTCTGCAGTGTTACCACAGGTAAACACTATTGTTTTTTTTTTTCTCCTCTCCTCTTCTTCCAGTACTCCTGTCTTAAAAGATCTGGAAAATGGAGGCCCGCATAAAGGAACTTTGCGGAGTGACTGATAATATCCTTGCAGATTTGCAGAATATAAAGACCCGTTTTTCAAGCCTACAGGACCTCACTAATCACAATTTGCAAGCGTTTGGACAGACTGCCCAGGATTTGCGAGCCAGGATTGAGGTTCTAGAAGAGCGAGTCCAGGCTCCTGCCGTAGCCCCGAGTTCTGGGATTCCCAAGTTGCCCCCTTTTCGTTTTGGCGGTGAACGTGAGAAATTCAGGGGATTTATTAATCAATGCAATCTTTTTTTTCTGCACATGCTTCACAATTTCCCACTGAACGATCTAAGGTGCTTACTATAATTATGTTGCTTACCAACAAGGCTTTGATGTGGGCAAACCCTCTGATTGAGACTGAGGATGATTGTTTGAATCACCTTGATGCTTTTATTTCAGCCATGGGGCAGGTGTTTGATGACCCCAATCGAGGTGCAACAGCTGAAGCAGCCATGTTAGCTTTGCGCCAAGGTAAGCACTCGGTAGCTGAATATGCCTTGGAGTTCAGGAGATGGGCCCTTGATACCACCTGGGACAGTTCCGCCAAAAAATCTATTTTTCGAAAGGGGTTATCTCCACTGATTAAGGATGAACTTGCTCGTGCCGACCCTCCCACTGCGTTAGGTGACTTTATTAACTACTGCATCCGTATTGATACTCGTCTGACTGAACGCAGGCAAGAGAGATGGTTCGAAAGCAATCGCACTAACCTTTTCCTACCTTCCTCTCCAGCTAAGGAACCTTTGAGTAGGATTACACGGGAACCTGAACCTGAACCCATGCAGGTAGACTCTTTACAACGACGGGTTAGTGATGCACGCAAGGAACATCGTTTTAAGGAGAATCTATGTTTCTATTGTGGTAAGTCAGGGCACTTCATTATAAACTGCCCCAGCCGTTCTCGTAAGACTACTGCAGCACTCATTCATTGTGAGTGTTGCGAGAGGGGAGGATCTGTCAGGTCCGAGCCTCAGGCTCCAGAGAGATCTGCAGCAACAGATCTTGATTTCTCGGACTTAAACTCCGTTACCTCTGAGGACGTTGACTGTGTAAACGCTGCAATTTTTCAAGTTTCCTCAGCGGTGTCCCAGCTGAGTTGTAAGAAAAACAATTCTCATTGCTTTCTTTCCATCAAACTCTGGGTTGACTCAGCTTGGGGGTCTAGCTCTGCTATGATCGACTCAGGGGCAAGTGGAAATTTTATGGATGTCTCCTTTGCTCTGAAACAGGGGATACGTTCAGTGAAGAAGGCTACTCCAGTACAGATGGAAACTGTGGATGGCTCCCTGCTGACCTCTGGACCAGTGGATCAGGAAACAGAGCCTTTGAGGGTTCTTATGGGTAAAGATCATCAAGAGAAACTGTCCTTTATGCTTATCTCTTCTCCCCACTTTCCCATTATTCTAGGGCTACCATGGCTGCAGGCTCAGAATCCTACCATTAACTGGGAGACCAAGGAATTACACTTTCCAGAGAAACAGATGAGTCCAAAAGTTTCAGCTTGCTCTGTTCCTAAAGGAATCATGTCAGTCCCTGAACTACCAGCTGTATACCAGGACTATGTGGATTTATGTGACAAGAAGAATGCTGACCAGCTTCCTCCTCACCGTCCATATGATTGTCCAATTGAATTATTGCCTGGAGCGGAGATACCTTTTGGTAAGATCTACCCCCTGGCGGGGCCCGAGCTAAAGGCTTTAAAGGATTACATAGACGAAAATCTAGCCAAGGGCTTCATACGCCCCTCTTCATCTCCTGCAGGTGCACCCATCTTCTTTGTAAAGAAGAAAGATGGATCTCTGAGACCATGCGTAGACTATAGGGAACTCAATAAGGTTACTATTAGAAACCGTTATCCATTGCCTTTAATCCCTGAGTTATTGGAGAGAGTGCGACATGCCAAAATTTTCTCTAAACTAGATCTTCGTGGGGCCTATAACTTAGTCCGTATTAGACCTGGGGATGAATGGAAGACTGCATTCAGGTCACGCTATGGACACTTTGAATATCTAGTTATGCCTTTTGGTCTGAGTACCGCCCCAGCCACTTTCCAACACTTGGTGAATGACATCTTCAGGGATCTCCTAGATACATTCGTGGTAATTTATTTGGATGATATTCTAATTTTTCTAACTCCACAGAGGAACATCATGGACATGTGAGAATGGTCTTGGAACGTCTAAGACAAAATCATCTTTACATCAAACTTGAAAAGTGTGAATTCCATAGGACCGAAATTCAATTTCTGGGGTATGTACTGTCTACACAAGGAATTAGTATGGATGGAAGCAAAACCCAAGCCATCAAGGATTGGCCAAGTCCTAGAAATGTGAAGGAGGTACAGCGCTTCATCGGGTTTGCCAACTTCTATAGACGTTTCATTAGAAATTTCTCTGAGGTAGTGTCACCTATCACCCAACTTACCCGGAAAGAGTCTAGGTTCTCCTGGACTCCCCAAGCCCAGGAAGCATTTTCCCGTCTAAAAGATAAATTTACCACTGCACCTATCCTAGTACATCCCAACCCCGAGCTTGCCTTCATAATAGAGGTGGATGCTTCAGACTGTGCCGTTGGAGCTATACTCTCTCAGAGAACAGGTGAGAAGAATGTCTTGCATCCCTGTGCCTTCTTTTCCCAGCAGTTGTCTTCGGCTGAGAGGAACTACGATGTGGGCAATAGAGAGTTGTTGGCCATTATTGCCGCCTTCAAAGAATGGAGACACCTTCTTCAGGGAGCTGCACAGCAAATAGTCGTCCTGACAGACCATCGTAACCTTGAGTTTATCAGGTCGGCTAAGTGCCTGACTCCTCGCCAGGCTCGCTGGAATCTTTTCTTAAACCAATTTAATTTTATCATTTCTTATAGACCAGGATCGCGCAATGGAAAGGCTGATGCACTCTCTAGGATTTACTCAGCAGAGACACGTCCAATTACTCCTCCTAAGACTATTCTTCCTGACTCTAGATTCCTAGGAGTAATTCATAATCAAGACCTACTTAAGGACATCAAGGAAGCATACCATGCGGATTCCTTTTTGGCACAACCCCCAAGGGACGTAAGTCTTGTCTTTAAGAATGGTGTGTGGATTCAGGGACAACGCCTGTATATTCCTGAAACAGTCAGATTGAGAGTATTGCAACTCATTCACGATTCCAAGATAGCTGGGCATAGAGGAATTCTAAAGACACAGGAATTTCTCTCTCGTTTCTTTTGGTGGCCCACTTGCAGGAAGGATGTTTTAAACTATGTCACTTCATGTGAAGTCTGTGCAAGATGCAAAACACCTCGCTCCTCACCAACTGGTCTGTTACAGCCTCTTCCCACCCCGTCCCGCCCGTGGGGATCCATTTCTATGGACTTCATTGTGGAGTTACCAACCTCTCAAGGGAGGAACACCATTCTAGTGGTGGTTGACCGTCTAACAAAGGCAGCTCATTTTATCCCTTGTGTCGGCTTACCCACTGCAAAACAGACATCAGATTTGATGATTAAAGATGTGTTTCGCTTACATGGAGTACCGGATGAGGTTATTTCGGATCGAGGGGTGCAATTCACTTCTAGGTTTTGGCAAAATTTCTGTGCAGCATTGGACATTAAAGTAAACCTTTCTTCTGCTTTTCATCCTCAGACTAATGGACAGACCGAACGAACCAATCAAACCCTGGAGCAGTATCTCCGCTGCTTTATCTGCCACCTACAGGATGATTGGGTGGATCTACTTCCATTAGCTGAGTTCTCGTATAACAACTCTCAGAGTGCCTCCACTAAGCAGTCTCCTTTTTACTCTAATCTAGGTTATCATCCTAACATTCTACCACGATTTCCCATAGAAACGCCTTTACCAGCAGTGGCTGAAAGAATCACGTCTTTACAGAAGAATATGGATCTTCTAAAGGAGAATCTGGAATCGGCTCAGGAAAGGTACAAGAAAGCAGCAGATAAATTTCGTAAACCTGCACCAGCTTTCAAGGTAGGAGACTTGGTCTGGCTGTCAACCAGAAATCTTAAGTTAAGGATTCCATCGTCTAAGTTGGGACATAAATACATTGGACCCTATAAAATCAGTAAAATTATAAGTGCCGTTGCTTGTCGTCTTCAACTGCCCAGAACTATGAGAATTCACCCTGTCTTTCATGTATCCCTACTAAAGACTGCGACACCCAATACGTTTCCTGGACGTTCTTCTCCTTGCCCTGACCCAGTGCTAGTCGATGGTCAGGAAGAATTTGTGGTGGAAAGGATTTTAGATTCCAGGTTGTATAGAAATCAGTTACAATATCTGATTAAATGGCAGGGCTACCCAGTGGAGGACAACTCATGGGAACCAGTCAATAACGTTAATGCTCCTCGCTTGCTCCGTCAGTTTCATCAGAGGTACCCACACAAGCCTGGCCTGAGGTCATCCGGAGGTTGTCCCTAAGGGGGGAGTAATGTAAGGTTCTGTGTACATGTTCCTGAAACTCAGTTTGTTCGTCAGCCATTTTACTTTCTGTCTTGCTGCAGCTATCTTGCCCTCAGTCAAAATGGAGTTTCCAGCTTGCATGTTCCCACCCTGATTCTCTCCTTTTGCTTCTTAAGCAGCCACAGCTGAGCAATCAGTGCTTCAGAATCTAGCCTGCAGTGAACCTGTGACCTGACTCCTAAAGCCTTGGACCTTGTACTCCAGCTATTCCTACTGAGGAACTCTGAAGCACTTGTGGACTCTGAACCCTGCTCTTTGAAAGACCCACGTTTGCATGGACTTACGGTAACAGAGAAGAAGATCCTGAACCTGTTGTGGAGAGTGATTGCTGAGCTTAGATTACTCTGGCCTGCTGTGTCTCCTGCTTCTGTGTCTGCAAACTGTGTGACTATTTTTGCCAACTTGTATGAAGTAATACAAGACTTTCTATATCAAACCTGTGTCTCATGTATTTTCATCGCACCCAAGCACAAGACGCTATATGAACTGTACCACATACATTACACTCGGATGCCCACCGCCACCATCACGCAGAGTCCTGCTCCTGCCCATCCGTCCAGCGCCACCAGCACGCAGGTTCCTGCAACTTCAAAGCCGTCCACCAAAACGCAGATTCCGGGTCCTGCAGTGTCGTCCACCGCCACCACGCCTTTCACACCCACCACTCCTACCCTTCCAAGGAGAAGACGAGGCAGCCAGGAACCTCATTGAAGGCAAAAAAAGCGGAAAAGGGAACAGAGGCGGGAAAGGACAGTCATGCTCCCTCCACCACCCTCACCTCCCAATGTGTCTGTTATGTCCAATTTGTGTCAACCTCCATCCTTGATCTCCCAGACCCCACACATCTATTAGCCCTTTCCCCTGGAACCCCTTCAGCGTCCACCCCAAGCCAATCCTCCCGTCTGCACACCCCTCGGTCCGTAACATTTCCCCCACATTTTGTAAAAACTAATTTTTTATTTTTTTGTAAAAAATTTTGTTTGCCCAATATCACTGCTTGTTCTTTGTATGTTTTGTAGCCGGCAACATAATCCGTGAGCCGTCAACACACAAATCGCCGTATACACACACACTCTGTTTTTTTTTACAACTCATAGCTCCATGAAACCCAATCTTTTATTTCTTTTTATTTCTTGTACCTGTCATGGAGATATGAGGTGGAAAAACAACAAAGAGGCCTGATAATCCCTCCCCCCCCCCCCAAAGGAAGGTAAACAACACAACTGGTCAGGGGTCTGCAATACTCACCTGCCCAGGTGTCAGTACTATTGCACTCAGGATGCTGTGTTTTCTGCATCCTGAGTGCAGTAGTTCTGACACAGGCTGGCGAGTAAAGATAGGAGGTGGATTTCCTCCATCATCTCTTCAGTGTGCATTAATCTATGGGACTATAGACTGAAGAGACGATGGAGCTCATGAGAACCAACCATAGCACTGACACATAGAACAGGTGTAGTGTAAAGCATGGGGGACACAAACAAAGTAAACAGGTGTTGTATTAATTTTTGTTTATTTAACATAAAACATTTAAAGGGAACCTGTCACCTATTTTTTTTTTTTTACTATAAGCTGCGGCCACCGCCATCAGGGGCTTATCTACAGCATTATGTAATGCTTTAGATAAGCCCCCGATGTAACCTGAAAGAGAAGAAAAACGAGTTAGATTATACTCACCCAGGGGTGGTCCGGTCCGATGGGCGTCGCGGTCCGGCGCCTCCCATCTTCTAGCAAAGACGTCCTCTTGTTAGCGTCCCGTCGCGGCTCCTGCTGAGGGAGGGCAGAGTAAAGTACTGCAGTGCGCAGGCGCTGGGCCTCTCTGAACTTTCCCGGCACCTGCGCACTGCCGTACTCTGCCCTCAATAGGGCAGATCAGAAAAGTATTTTTTATAGTTAAAGTACTTGGATCCACTTCAAGCCAGTTTCGTAATCCTAATATGTTTCCCATCCACTACTCCCACACAGTTGGGGAAATAACAAATTTCCCAGAATTTTACAGCATTTTCCTGCCATATTTCCGTGGTGGGTAGGGGGATAAATTCATGACGAAGCATGTCCCACAAAGCCCGGCAAGTGTCCGCAACAATCCCAGAAAGGGTGGAAAGGCCTATCCGGAACTGTAAATGGAGCGATGATAGGCTCTCTCCGGTAGCCAAGAATCTGCCAACCAGAGAAAGAAAAAAATATTAGGAATAATAATATTAATGACAGGGGTTTTGAAAAAACAAACAAAAAAAACAAAATAAGGACATTGCAGAACAATAATATTTATGACAGGCGTGCGTTTATTTTTAAAGATTACGTACCTTAGTGTCACCAGCAGACGTTCCTCAGCTGGAATAGCTCTACGGAGCTGGGTGTCCTGTCTGATGATGGCTCCTACAAGAGCCAGCAATTCCTGGAAGCTCTCGAGACATCCTCGTGTAGTCAAAACAATTTTCCGGGTTTTCAAGGAGCTCAGTAAATAAGGAGTGGTAGGCTCCACGGCTCTCACGGACTTCAAGAATGGGGTGCTGCCAAAAGCGCCGACACCGTATTCTTCTCTGTCTCTCTCTTTTCCTTTCTTGATCACAAGCAAAGGCAAATGCAAGAAACAATTTGATATCCAAATCCAGCTTAAAATAGAAACTCTCCTTGGGAACATACATCTTGACACAGGATCCAAATCTGCTATTTTCAGCTCTACAAGGGTCAATATAACGAAATCCCATGAGTCACGCACATTGGGCGTGGCTTGTGTCGCAGAATATCTCCTGGAAAAAAATTTTCCAAATGGAAAGCATGAGCATCAAAAACGCAAACGCATACAAAAACGCATAAAAAAGCTGCATTTATTTGACGTATTGAGTAAGACGATGCGGCTAAAAATTGCTGCGTTTGCATGCGTTTTTACATGCGTTCATGGTTGCGGACGAAACGCTGTGCAGACCCAACTGCAAATGTGAACCTAGCCTTAGCTATCTGAAACTCCAAATACCCATCAAATATACCGGAGATGGAGGTAGTGGTGATGGTTCAAAAGACGCAACATATTTTTTGAGGACACAAAGGTAAAACACATTATTGACTACGGGAACAATCTTATAAGGACCAATGAACCTGGGACCCAGTTTTCAAGAAGGAACCTTCAACTTAATGTTACTCGAGGACAACCATATCACGTCATTAACACACAGGTCCGGACCCATCAAACGTCTCTGATCAGCCACACTCATATTTGGACCCATATTCTTCAAATTATTAAGAACCCCTTACCACATGGACGTATTAGATTATGAAAATTGTTCCTCTTCAGGTATTCCCAAGGAACAATTCCTATTAAACAAGCTGAACTGAGGAGGAAAACGATAGGCCCCGAAGGATGGGGACTTACCAGTAGACTCATGACAACGGTTATTCTCCGATAATTCAGCTAGAGGTAAATAAAGTAACCCAATTTTCCTGATTCTCAGATACAAAACACCTAAGATAAGTTTCAAGATTCTGGTTAACGCATTCAGTTTGCCCATTAGACGGTGGATGAAAACTATAGGTGGATCCCAACCGAACGCAAAATGCTCTCCAAAACTTGGAAAAAATTTTCACTTCCGGGGGTCAGAAACAATATCGGTAGGTATCCCATATAATCTAACCATTTCTTTGATGAAAATTTGCACACAGGTCTTGGCATTGGATAAAGCGATTAGCGCAATAAGATTAGACATCTTGCTGAACCTGTCCACCACCAAAATAACTGTATTACCTGCAGATACGGCTACATCTGTAATGAAATCTACTGATAGATGAGTCCAAGGTCTACTGGGAAACACCAAAGGTTGGAGAGACCCAGACGGACGAGTATGAGGGGTCTTAGAACGTGTACACACTACAGGCAGCTACATACTCCCAAACATCCTTGATGCACCCCAGACCACCATAAATGCCGAGTAAGGAGATCTGTGGTGGCTTTACCACCAGGGTGTCCGGCCAGGACCGAATCATGATCTTCACTTTCAACTAAGACATAGATTTACAGGTATGATCAATTTACCTAAAGAACAGGCAGCTGGGGCGTCCCCCTGAGCCTCTGCAACCTCTTTCTCAAGGTCAAAACTTATAGCAGAACTATTCCTTTCTGTAGTATAGGAACCGATCACAATTACCGTATTTTTCGGATTATAAGAACCACCCCAAATTTTGAGGAGAAAAATACAAAAAAATCTTTTTTTAATAAAGTGGTGGTGCTTCTTATAATCCTTGCGTCTTATTGCTTCCTGGGAGTGGTGACTGTGGTGAAGCGGGGCCCCAGGGTCGCTGCTGGAGGAGGCAGGAGTGGGGTGATGCTGCAGGCCGCAGGCTGGGTTGAGGGGTGTTTCGATGTGCGGAGCACCGCTGTGGGTGTCTGGTGCTGCTGCGGTGTCCGGCACTGCCACTGTGGGTGGCTCCGATGCTGCGGGTGCCTAGCGGTGCTATGGGAGTGTCCAGCGGTGCTGCCCGTTGCTGCTGTGGGTGTTTCCGATGCTGCAGGTGTCCGGCAGTGCTACAGGGTGTCCTGCGCTGCTGCCGGGGTCTCCGTGCTGCCGGAGCTCTGCCGACATTTTGTGGAAGGCCAGAGCCCCGGCAGTTCCATGGTTTCCTGTGCAGTTGACTCCGGGAAAATGGCCGCTGGGGGCGGCGCATGCGCAGATGGAGATCTAGGCACCAAGATCTCGGGAATGAGATTTCAGTGCAGGTTTCAACTTCTTGGAGTCTTGCTCAGGTATAATGTCATGCATATGAAAACATACAAAATATGCACTCAGAAAATAGAGGGAGACACTGGAGGGATTTGGACGGTAAACAAAATAGGACTGGATGGGAGCTATGTACACAACCGAAACACCAAGCAACAGTCACAGAACTCTCCTAAACGCCTCGCCACTGTTCCTGTAACTACCATTCCTTAAATACATTTCAAATTGAGGGAAGGGCAACTTGAAAACGCTTTGCTATCTTCTTACAGCCTTCTCCTGCTTTGTGGGCCTCCACCATTTTCAGAGTGCTAGACAGCTGCTTAGAAGAACCCATGGTTGTCTTGTTGGCACAAGGTTAACATAGTAACATAATTAGTAAGGCCGAAAAAAGCCATTTGTCCGTCCAGTTCAGCCTATATTCCGTCAGAATAAATCCCCAGATCTGCGTCCTTGTAAAGAACCTAATAACTGTAAGATACAATATTGTGACGCTCCAGGAAGACATCCAGGCCTCTCTTTAACCCCTCGACTGAGTTCACCATCACCACCTCCTCAGGCAAGGAATTCCAGATTCTCACTGCACTAACAGAAAAGAATCCTCTTCTATGTTGGTGGAAAAACCTTCTCTCCTCCAGACGCAGAGAATGCCCCCTTGTGACCGTCACCTCCCTTGGTATAAACAGATCCTCGAAGAGATATTTGTATTGTCCCCTTATATACTTATACATGATTATTAGATCGCCCCTCAGTCGTCTTTTTTCTAGACTAAACAATCCTAATTTTGCTAATCTCTCTGGGTATTGTAGTTCCACCATCCTCTTTATTAATTTTGTTGTCCTCCTTTCTACTCGCTCTAGTTTCATTATATCCTTCCTGAGCACTGTAGCCCAAAACTGTCCACAGTCCTCCATGTGCGGTCTAACCAGGGATTTGTACAGAGGCAGTATAATGCTCTCATCACGTGTATCCAGACCTCTTTTAATGCACCGCATGACCGTTTGCCTTGACAGCCGCTGCCGGGCACTGGCTGCTCCAGGTAAGTTTATCATTAACTAGGATCCCCAAGTCCTTCTCCATGTCAGATTTACCCAGTGGTTTCCCGTTCAGTGTGTAATGATGATATTGATTTCTTCTTCCCATGTGTATAACCTTATAACATTTATTATTGTTAAACCCCATCTGCCACCTTTCGGCCCAAGTCTCCAACTTATCCAGATCCATCTGTAGCAGAATACTATCTTCTCTTCTATTGACTGCTTTACATAGTTTTGTATCATCTGCAAATATCGATATTTTACTGTGTAAACCTTCTACCAGATCGTTAATAAATATGTTGAAGAGAATAGGTCCCAACATCGACCCCTGCGGTCCCCACTGGTCACAGCGACCCAGTTAGAGAATATACCATTTATAACCACACTCTGCTTTCTATCACTAAGCCAGTTACTTACCCATTTACACACATTTTCCCCAGACCCAGCATTCTCATTTTGTATACCAACCTCTTGTGTGGCATGGTATCAAATGCTTTGGAAACATCAAGATATACCACGTCCAGTGACTCACCTTGGTCCAGTCTATAGCTCTTCTCTTCATAAACACTGATTAGATTGGTGTGACAGGAGCAACTCCTCATAAACCCATGCCGATATGGAGTTACATCCACCGAAGCCAACAAGGAGCCTCGCTGCTCACCTCGTGGTGTAAGAGGCCGGAGCTCCTCCATCATCACGTCCTGGTACCGATCCTGGTGTCCTTCTAGATACTCCCACTCCTCCATGGAGAGAAAGACAGCGACGTCCTGACACCTTATAGGAACCTGACAATTACACAATCACCACCCAGAATCCTCCAGTGTCGTCCGGTATAATGTCCCAGCAGTCACCTCTCCGGTCATCACCCAGAATCCTCCAGTGCTGTCCTGTATAATGTCCCAGCAGTCACCTCTCCTCTCATCACCCAGAATCCTCCAGTGCCGTCCTGTATAATGTCCCAGCAGTCACCTCTCCGCTCATCACCCAGAATCCTCCAGTGCCGTCCTGTATAATGTCCCAGCAGTCACTTCTCCGCTCATCACCCAGAATCCTCCAGTGCCGTCCTGTATAATGTCCTAGCTGTCACCTCTCCCCTCATCACCCAGAATCCTCCAGTGCCGTCCTGTATAATGTCCCAGCAGTCACCTCTCCTCATCACCCAGAATCCTCCAGTGCCGTCCTGTATAATGTCCCAGCAGTCACCTCTCCGCTCATCACCCAGAATCCTCCAGTGCCGTCCTGTATAATGTCCCAGCAGTCACCTCTCCACTCATCACCCAGAATCCTCCAGTGCCGTCCTGTATAATGTCCCAGCAGTCACCTCTCCCCTCATCACCCAGAATCCTCCAGTGCCGTCCTGTATAATGTCCCAGCAGTCACCTCTCCACTCATCACCCAGAATCCTCCAGTGCCGTCCTGTATAATGTCCCAGCAGTCACCTCTCCACTCATCACCCAGAATCCTCCAGTGCCGTCCTGTATAATGTCCCAGCAGTCACCTCTCCTCTCATCACCCAGAATCCTCCAGTGCCGTCCTGTATAATGTCCCAGCAGCCACCTCTCCCCTCATCACCCAGAATCCTCCAGTGCTGTCCTGTATAATGTCCCAGCAGTCACCTCTCCGCTCATCACCCAGAATCCTCCAGTGCCGCCCTGTATAATGTCCCAGCAGTCTCCTCTCCGCTCATCACCCAGAATCCTCCAGTGCCGTCCTGTATAATGTCCCAGCAGTCACCTCTCCACTCATCACCCAGAATCCTCCAGTGCCGTCCTGTATAATGTCCCAGCAGTCACCTCTCCACTCATCACCCAGAATCCTCCAGTGCCGTCCTGTATAATGTCCCAGCAGTCACCTCTCCGCTCATCACCCAGAATCCTCCAGTGCCGTCCTGTATAATGTCCCAGCAGTCACCTCTCCCCTCATCACCCAGAATCCTCCAGTGCTGTCCTGTATAATGTCCCAGCAGTCACCTCTCCGCTCATCACCCAGAATCCTCCAGTGCCGTCCTGTATAATGTCCCAGCAGTCACCTCTCCCCTCATCACCCAGAATCCTCCAGTGCTGTCCTGTATTATGTCCCAGCAGTCACCTCTCCCCTCATCACCCAGAATCCTCCAGTGCTGTCCTGTATTATGTCCCAGCAGTCACCTCTCCCCTCATCACCCAGAATCCTCCAGTGCCGTCCTGTATAATATCCCAGCAGTCACCTCTCCACTCATCACCCAGAATCCTCCAGTGCCGTCCTGTATAATGTCCCAGCAGTCACCTCTCCTCTCATCACCCAGAATCCTCCAGTGCCGTCCTGTATAATGTCCCAGCAGTCACCTCTCCACTCATCACCCAGAATCCTCCAGTGCCGTCCTGTATAATGTCCCAGCAGTCACCTTTCCCCTCATCACCCAGAATCCTCCAGTGCCGTCCTGTATAATGTCCCAGCAGTCACCTCTCCACTCATCACCCAGAATCCTCCAGTGCCGTCCTGTATAATGTCCCAGCAGTCACCTCTCCGCTCATGACCCAGAATCCTCCAGTGCCGTCCTGTATAATGTCCCAGCAGTCACCTCTCCACTCATCACCCAGAATCCTCCAGTGTCATCCTGTATAATGTCGCAGCAGTCACCTCTCCGCTCATGACCCAGAATCCTCCAGTGCCGTCCTGTATAATGTCCCAGCAGTCACCTCTCCGCTCATCACCCAGAATCCTCCAGTGCCGTCCTGTATAATGTCCCAGCAGTCACCTCTCCGCTCATCACCCAGAATCCTCCAGTGCAGTCCTGTATAATGTCCCAGCAGTCACCTCTCCGCTCATCACCCAGAATCCTCCAGTGCCTGCCTCTATATCTGATATGTCCCAGCAGTCACCTCTCCCCTCATCACCCAGAATCCTCCAGTGCCGTCCTGTATAATGTCCCAGCAGTCACCTCTCCCCTCATCACCCAGAATCCTCCAGTGCCGTCCTGTATAATGTCCCAGCAGTCACCTCTCCCTCATCACCCAGAATCCTCCAGTGCGTCCTGTATAATGTCCCAGCAGTCACCTCTCCACTCATCACCCAGAATCCTCCAGTGTCATCCTGTACAATGTCCCAGCAGTCACCTCTCCCTCATCACCCAGAATCCTCCAGTGCCGTCCTGTATAATGTCCAGCAGTCACCTCTCCCTCATCACCAGAATCCTCAGTCGTCCTGTATAATGTCCCAGCAGTCACCTTCCTTCATCACCCAGAATCCTCCAGTGCCGTCCTGTATAATGTCCCAGCAGTCACCTCTCCGCTCATCACCCAGAACCTCCAGTGCATCCCTGTATAATGTCCCAGCAGTCCCTCTCCACTCATCACCCAGAATCCTCCAGTGCCATCCTGTATAATGTTCTCAGCAGTCACCTCTCCGCTCATCACCCAGAATCCTCCAGTGCGTCCTGTATAATGTCCCAGCAGTCACTCTCCTCTCATCACCCAGAATCCTCCAGTGCCGTCCTGTATAATGTCCCAGCAGTCACCTCTCCGCTCATCACCAGAATCCTCCAGTGCGTCCTGTATAATGTCCCAGCAGTCACCTCTCCGCTCATCACCCAGAATCCTCGTGCCGTCCTGTATATGTCCCAGCAGTCACCTCTCCCTCTCATCACCCAGAATCCTCAGTGCCGTCCTGTTAATGTCCCAGCAGTCACCTCTCCCTCATCACCCAGAATCCTCCAGTGCCGTCCTGTATAATGTCCCAGCAGTCACCTCTCCCCTCATCACCCAGAATCCTCCAGTGCCGTCCTGTATAATGTCCCAGCAGTCACCTCTCCCCTCATCACCCAGAATCCTCCAGTGCCGTCCTTATAATGTCCCAGCAGTCACCTCTCCCTCATCACCCAGAATCCTCCAGTGCCGTCCTGTATAATGTCCCAGCAGTCACCTCTCCCCTCATCACCCAGAATCCTCCAGTGCCGTCCTGTATAATGTCCCAGCAGTCACCTCTCCCCTCATCACCCAGAACCTCCAGTGCCGTCCTGTATAATGTCCCAGCAGTCACCTCTCCACTCATCACCCAGAATCCTCCAGTGCCTCCTGTATAATGTCCCAGCAGTCACCTCTCCGCTCATCACCCAGAATCCTCCAGTGTCATCCTGTATAATGTCCCAGCAGTCACCTCTCCCTCATCACCCAGAATCCTCCAGTGCCGTCCTGTATAATGTCCCAGCAGTCACTCTCCGCTCATCACCCAGAATCCTCCAGTGCCGTCCTGTATAATGTCCCAGCAGTCACCTCTCCCTCATCACCCAGAATCCTCCAGTGCCGTCCTGTATAATGTCCCAGCAGTCACCTCTCCCTCTCATCACCAGAATCCTCCAGTGCCGTCCTGTATAATGTCCCAGCAGTCACCTCTCCTCTCATCACCCAGAATCCTCCAGTGCCGTCCTTAATTCCAGCAGTCACCTCTCCCTCATCACCCAGAATCCTCCAGTGCCGTCCTGTATAATGTCCCAGCTGTCACCTCTCCGCTCATCACCCAGAATCCTCCAGTGCCGTCCTGTATAATGTCCCAGCAGTCACCTCTCCCTCATCACCAGAATCCTCCGTGCCGTCCTGTATAATGTCCAGCAGTCACCTCTCCCTCATCACCCAGAACCTCCAGTGCCGTCCTGTATAATGTCCCAGCAGTCACCTCTCCGCTCATCACACAGAATCCTCCAGTGCCGTCCTGTATAATGTCCCAGCAGTCACCTCTCCGCTCATCACCCAGAATCCTCCAGTGCCTCCTGTATAATGTCCAGCAGTCACCTCTCCCTCATCACCCAGAATCCTCCAGTGCTCCTGTATAATGTCCCAGCAGTCACCTCTCCGCTCATCA
The DNA here is from genome assembly GCA_033576555.1 of Oophaga sylvatica. Classification (NCBI taxonomy): domain Eukaryota; kingdom Metazoa; phylum Chordata; class Amphibia; order Anura; family Dendrobatidae; genus Oophaga; species Oophaga sylvatica. Next base: position 126,537 of record JARQOD010000512.1, read on the forward strand.
CCAGAATCTCCAGTGCCGTCCTGTATAATGTCCAGCAGTCACCTCTCCTTCATCACCAGATCTCAGTGCCGTCCTGTATAATGTCCGCGTACCAGTCACCTCTCCTCTCATCACCCAGAATCCTCCAGTGCCGTCCTTATAATGTCCCAGCAGTCACCTCTCCTCTCATCACCCAGAATCCTCCAGTGCCGTCCTGTATAATGTCCCAGCAGTCACCTCTCCCTCATCACCCAGAATCCTCCAGTGCCCTCTGTATAATGTCCCAGCAGTCACCTCTCCTCATCACCCAGAATCCTCTAGTGCCGTCCTGTATAATGTCCCAGCAGTCACCTCTCCGCTCATCACCCAGAATCCTCCAGTGCCGTCCTGTATAATGTCCCAGCAGTCACCCTCCGCTCATCACCCAGAATCCTCCAGTGCGTCCTGTATAATGTCCCAGCAGTCACCTCTCCCTCATCACCCAGAATCCTCCAGTGCCGTCCTGTATAATGTCCCAGCAGTCACCTCTCCGCTCATCACCCAGAATCCTCCAGTGCCGTCCTGTATAATGTCCCAGCAGTCACCTCTCCCTCATCACCCAGAATCCTCCAGTGCCGTCCTGTATAATGTCCAGCAGTCACCTCTCCCTCATCACCAGAATCCTCCAGTGCGTCTGTATAATGTCCAGCAGTCACCTCTCCCTCATCACCCAGAATCCTCAGTGCCGTCCTGTATAATGTCCCAGCAGTCACTCTCCCTCATCACCAGAATCCTCCAGTGCCGTCTGTATAATGTCCCAGCAGTCACCTCTCCCTCATCACCCAGAATCCTCCAGTGCCGTCCTGTATAATGTCCAGCAGTCACTCTCCTCTCACCCAGAATCTCCAGTGCGTCCTGTATAATGTCCCAGCAGTCACCTCTCCCTCATCACCCAGAATCCTCCAGTGCCGTCCTGTATAATGTCCACAGCATCACCATCCGCTCATCACCCAGAATCCTCCAGTGCCGTCCTGTATAATGTCCAGCAGTCACCTCTCCCTCATCACCCAGAATCCTCCAGTGCCGTCCTGTATAATGTCCCAGCAGTCACCTCTCCCTCATCACCCAGAATCCTCCAGTGCCGTCCTGTATAATGTCCCAGCAGTCACCTCTCCGTCATCACCCAGAATCCTCCAGTGCGTCCTGTATAATGTCCAGCAGTCACCTCTCCCTCATCACCCAGAATCTCCAGTGCCGTCCTGTATAATGTCCCAGCAGTCACCTCTCCCTCATCACCAGAATCCTCAGGCGTCCTGTATAATGTCCCAGCAGTCACTCTCCCTCATCACCAGAATCTCCAGTCGCTGTTATGCCAGCAGTCCTCCGCTATCACCAAACCTCGTGCCGCCGAAGCCACTCACCTCTCCGCTCATCACCCAGAATCTCCAGTGCCGTCCTGTATAATGTCCACAGCCTGTCATCACCTCTCACGCCATGTCATCACCCCCAGAATCCTCCAGTGCCGTCCTGTATAATGTCCCAGCAGTCACCTCTCCGCTCATCACCAGAATCCTCCAGTGCCGTCCTGTATAATGTCCAGCAGTCACCTCTCCCTCATCACCCAGAATCCTCCAGTGCGTCTGTATAATGTCCCAGCAGTCACTCTCCCTCACACCCAGAATCCTCCAGTGCCGTCCTGTATAATGTCCAGCAGTCACTCTCCTCATCACCGATCCTCCAGTGCCGTCCTGTATAATGTCCCAGCAGTCACCTCTCCCTCATCACCCAGAATCTCCAGTGCCGTCTGTATAATGTCCAGCAGTCACCTCTCCTCATCACCCAGAATCCTCCAGTGCCGTCCTGTATAATGTCCAGCAGTCACCTCTCCCTCAGAGCCGATCCTGTGCTGAAGTCCAGATCCTTTCCTCTCACTGATCCTCGGGCGTCGTAATGGGTCCCTCCCCTCCGATCCTGGAGTGATATGTCCCCAGCCCCCCATTCCTTCCTCCAGTGATCTGTATAAGCCAGGGTCCTCCGCTCATCACCAGATCCTCATACCGTCTATAATGGCCACGGAATATTTCACTCAGACAGACTCCGGCCTCCTTTATAGGTCCAGCACTCCTCCACTTCATAAGAATCCTTCTCCTCCTATTGGATTCCTCCCCTATTCGACTTGTAATCCACATGACCTGATATAATGTAAGAGTTACTCTCCGCTCACATGAGAGATCTCCAGGGGAGGTGGATATTCTTGTCCACGTCCCTCATCCCGTCATTCAAGAGATGCCTGGTCAGCTGGAGTCTGCTGCCCTCTCTATAAGAAATGAATCACAGGGCGATATAAGACAACATAAATCTCCAATATCACATTCAAGATCTGAGGAAAAGCCAGCAGTCACCTCTCCCTCATCACCAGAATCTCCAGTGCCGCCTGTATAATGTCCCAGCAGTTACTCTCCCTCATCACCCAGAATCCTCCAGTGCCGTCCTGTATAATGTCCAGCAGTCACCTCTCCGCTCATCACACAGAATCCTCCAGTGCCGTCCTGTATAATGTCCCAGCAGTCACCTCTCCGCTCATCACCCAGAATCCTCCAGTGCCTCCTGTATAATGTCCCAGCAGTCACCTCTCCCTCATCACCCAGAATCCTCCAGTGCCTTCCTGTATAATGTCCCAGCAGTCACCTCTCCGCTCATCACCCAGAATCCTCCAGTGCGTCCTGTATAATGTCCCAGCAGTCACCTCTCCTCTCATCACCCAGAATCCTCCAGTGCCGTCCTGTATAATGTCCCAGCAGTCACCTCTCCCCTCATCACCCAGAATCCTCTAGTGCCGTCCTGTGTAATGTCCCAGCAGTCACCTCTCCCCTCATCACCCCGAATCCTCCAGTGCCGTCCTAGTATAATGTCCCAGCAGTCACTCTCCTCTCATCACCCAGAATCCTCCAGTGCCGTCCTGTATAATGTCCCAGCAGTCACCTCTCCTCTCATCACCCAGAATCCTCCAGTGCCGTCCTGTATAATGTCCCAGCAGTCACCTCTCCGCTCATCACCCAGAATCCTCCAGTGCCTCCTGTATAATGTCCCAGCAGTCACCCCTCCGCTCATCACCCAGAATCCCAGTGCCGTCCTGTATAATGTCCCAGCAGTCACCTCTCCGCTCATCACCCAGAATCCTCCAGTGCCGTCCTGTATAATGTCCCAGCAGTCACCCTCCGCTCATCACCCAGAATCCTCCAGTGCAGTCCTGTATAATGTCCCAGCAGTCACCTCTCCCTCATCACCCAGAATCCTCCAGTGCCGTCCTGTATAATGTCCCAGCAGTCACCTCTCCGCTCATCACCCAGAATCCTCCAGTGCCGTCCTGTATAATGTCCCAGCAGTCACCTCTCCGCTCATCACCCAGAATCCTCCAGTGCCGTCCTGTATAATGTCCAGCAGTCACCTCTCCGCTCATCACCCAGAATCCTCCAGTGCCGTCCTGTATAATGTCCCAGCAGTCACCTCTCCCTCATCACCCAGAATCCTCCAGTGCCGTCCTGTATAATGTCCCAGGAGTCACCTCTCCGCCTCATCACCCAGAATCCTCCAGTGCCGTCCTGTATAATGTCCAGCAGTCATCCTCCGCTCATCACCAGAATCCTCCAGTGCCGTCCTGTATAATGTCCCAGCAGTCACCTCTCCGCTCATCACCCAGAATCCTCCAGTGCCGTCCTGTATAAATGTCCCAGCAGTCACCTCTCCGGTCATCACCCAGAATCCTCCAGTGCCGTCCTGTATAATGTCCCAGCAGTCACCTCTCCGCTCATCACCCAGAATCCTCCAGTGCCTCTGTATAATGTCCCAGCAGTCACCTCTCCGCTCATCACCCAGAATCCTCCAGTGCCGTCCTGTATAATGTCCCAGCAGTCACTCTCCTCTCATCACCCAGAATCCTCCAGTGCCGTCCTGTATAATGTCCCAGCAGTCACCTCTCCCCTCATCACCCAGAATCCTCCAGTGCCGTCCTGTATAATGTCCCAGCAGTCACCTTCTCCTCTCATCACCCAGAATCCTCCAGTGTCGTCCTGTATAATGTCCCAGCAGTCACCTCTCGCTTCATCACCCAGAATCCTCCAGTGCCGTCCTGTAAAATGTCCCAGCAGTCACCTCTCCGTCATCACCCAGAATCCTCCAGTGCCGTCCTGTATAATGTCCCAGCAGTCACCTCTCCGCTCATCAGCTCGATCATCTTGTTGCTGAGCTCCAGGATCTTCTTGTTCCTCTCATGTATCGGGGGGTGCGGGGGCGGCTCTGTGATGGGGCCCGGGCTCCGCCCTCCTGACTCCTGGAGATGGATGATGGGAGTCACACCGCCCCCCGATGTCTTCCTCACTATGGTGTAATCCTGTGTATGGAGAGAGACACTTAGGGAGAATTCCTTCCCGACTCCAGATCTGACAATCAGTAGAAATCCCGGGATCAATAACCGTCTCCAGTAATCTGGGGCCATAACCGGGAATATTATTACACTCAGGACAGACATCCCGGCCCCTCTACAGCTCTTATAGGGAATCCCCATGACAACTCCTCCGGGCAGAGAGCTCTTACAGTAGAGAATCCTTCTCCTCCTATTCTGGATTTCCTCCTCCCGATGTCGGACTTGTCACATCACACAATGAAGCTGATAGAAATGTAGAGGAGTTACCTCTCCGCTCAGCAGGGAGATGATCTCCAGGGTGAGGTGGAATAATCTTCTGGTGGTCTCATTCCTGTCCTCCTCCATCCTCGGGGGTCATTCAGGAGGAGGGATGAGCACTGGATCAGCTGGAGGGATCTTGTCCTGCCGGCGTCTTCATGATGAAGGAGAAGATGGAAATCACAGGGGACGATATAACGACAATCACTAAATTCTGCCAAATATCAACATTTATCAGGAAGAATCTGGAGGAAAAGCCACAAAACTCCACCGCGGCCTCCTCCACCGATCTGACCGCTCATTATCAGCCTTGTAGGAGGACGGTCACCGTGGTAACTACACGTCCAGCAGGAGATGGTCACCGTGGCAACTACACCCCCAGGGAGGACGGTCACCGTGGTAACTACACCTCCAGCAGAGGACGGTCACCGTGGTAACTACACCTCCAGCGGGGGACGGTCACCGTGGTAACTACACCTCCAGCAGGGGACGGTCACCGTGGTAACTACACCTCCAGCAGAGGAGGTCACCGTGGTAACTACACCTCCAGTGGGGGACGGTCACCGTGGTAACTACACCTCCAGCAGAGGACGGTCACACGTGGTAACTACACCTCCAGCGGAGGACAGTGACCGTGGTAACTACACCTCCAGCGGAGGACGGTCACCGTGGTAACTACACCTCCAGCAGAGGAAGGTCACCGTGGTAACTACACCTCCAGCGGGGCCGTGAGATGAGGAGGAGACGCTGCACATCCCCCATACAATGCTGCACGTCCCCAACACTGAGGAGCCGCAGTCACATGGAGCAGGAGCCTCCACAGGAACAGCTCTGATCTCACCCCACACTCTCCTCTCACAGATTCACCACAAGCACCAAAACTCCACCAAACCCTCCTGTAATCTCACCGGAATGGCGGGAACCGGAAATCTGCTGCTGGCTGATACCAGAGAACACGAGCTGCACACACCCGGGACGGAGCTGCTGCACTGAGAGCTGAAAGGACCTGTGGTGACGTCACCGTCATGTGATCAGGGGGCGGGGCTCAGGAGAGAAGGGTGAAGGACCTGTGGTGACGTCACCGTCATGTGATCAGGGGCGGAGCTCAAGAGAGAAGTGGTGAAGGACCTATAGTTACGTCATAGCCATGTGACCATGCAAGGGATTTAGACTCCGGAAAGGGGCGGGGCCTCTTTCTCTGTTGCTGGGACGCCGCGTTGTGGTGAGCGGGTGACGTCATATGGCGCTGGCAGGATGCGGTGTCACCTGTGCAGCTGATGTGTCTGACAGGAGCTGAGTCCTGTGTGGAAGGTTCCGGAGAAGCGCAGAAGTGTCGCACGTTCCCAGTGTCATCACCTCAGGGAGTCGCTGGAGCGGAGATAAGAGCCCGGAACCGGCGTCTGTCCGTGTCCGACCACTGTCTGCTCTCAGCTCCGGCACAAGTCTGTATTACACCCGGAGAGGAGACAGTGGGAATGAGCCTCCATCACCTGAGAGAGGAGACCCCGGTATAACACCCAGCCCCCTCTATAGAGACCCGGTATAACACCCAGCCCCCTCTATAGAGACCCCGGTATAACACCCAGCCCCCTCTATAGAGACCCGGTATAACACCCAGCCCCCTCTATAGAGACCCCGGTATAACACCCAGCCCCCCATATATAGAGACCCCGGTATAACACCCAGCCCCCTCTATAGAGACTCCGGTATAACACCCAGCCCACCATATATAGAGACCCCGGTATAACACCCAGCCCCCCCTATAGAGACCCCGGTATAACACCCAGCCCCCTCTATAGAGACCCCGGTGTAACACCCAGCCCCCTCTATAGAGACCCCGGTATAACACCCAGCCCCCCCTATAGAGACCCCGGTATAACACCCAGCCCCCTGTATAGAGACCCCGGTATAACACCCAGCCCCCTCTATAGAGACCCCGGTATAACACCCAGCCCCCTGTATAGAGACCCCGGTATAACACCCAGCCCCCTCTATAGAGACCTCGGTATAACACCAGCCCCCTCTATAGAGACCCCGGTATAACACCCAGCCCCCTGTATAGAGACCCCGGTATAACACCCAGCCCCCTCTATAGAGACCTCGGTATAACACCCAGCCCCCTCTATAGAGACCCCGGTATAACACCCAGCCCCCCTATAGAGACCCCGGTATAACACCCAGCCCCCTCTATAGAGACCCCAGTATAACGCCCAGCCCCCTCTATAGAGACCCCGGTATAACACCCAGCCCCCTATATAGAGACCCCGGTATAACGCCCAGCCCCCTCTATAGAGACCCCGGTATAACGCCCAGCCCCCTATATAGAGACCCCGGTATAACACCCAGCCCCTATATAGAGACCCCGGTATAACACTCAGCCCCTATATAGAGACCCGGTATAACACCCAGCCCCCTATATAGAGACCCCGGTATAACACCCAGCCCCCAATATAGAGACCCTGGTATAACACCCAGCCCCCTCTATAGAGACCCCGATATAACACCCATCCCCGGTATAACACCCAGCCCCCAATAAAGAGACCCCGATATAACACCCATCCCCCTCTATAGAGACCCCGATATAACACCCATCCCCCTCTATAGAGACCCCGGTATAACACCCAGCCCCTATATAGAGACCCCGGTATAACACCCAGCCCCTCTATAGAGACCCCGATATAACACCCATCCCCCTCTATAGAGACCCCAGTATAACACCCAGCCCCTATATAGAGACCCCGGTATAACACCCAGCCCCCAATATAGAGACCCCGGTGTAACACCCAGCCCCCTCTATAGAGACCCCGATATAACACGCGTCCCCCTCTATAGAGACCCCGATATAACACCCATCCCCCTCTTTAGAGACCCCGATATAACACCCATCCCCCTCTATAGACACCCCGGTATAACACCCAGCCCCCAATATAGAGACCCCGGTATAACACCCAGCCCCTATATAGAGACCCCGGTATAACACCCAGCCCCCAATATAGAGACCCCGGTATAACACCCAGCCCCTCTATAGAGACCCCGATATAACACGCGTCCCCCTCTATAGAGACCCCGATATAACACCCATCCCCCTCTATAGAGACCCCGATATAACACCCATCCCCTCTATAGACACCCCGGTATAACACCCAGCCCCCAATATAGAGACCCCGGTATAACACCCAGCCCCCAATATAGAGACCCCGGTATAACACCCAGCCCCATACCTCCCAAACTTTTGAAGACGGGAAAAAGGGACAAAGGTTGCAGCGCGCGCAGCAGCAAATTTTAGGCCACGCCCCGACCACACCCATTTAGCACTGGTAATCACACTGACTGGTACTAAGGGGACAGTGACTGGTACTGAGTAAAAGAAAGAACAGAGAGAGAAAAAAGAAAACAGAGAAAGGAGAGAAAGAAATAAAAGGGGAAAGAAAGAACAGAGAGAAAAAAAAACAGAGGGGAAAGAAAGAACAGAGGAGAAAGAAAGAACAGAGGGAGAAAGAAAGATGGGAAAGAAAGAAAGAACAGAGAAAGAAAGGGGAAAGAAAAAAGAACAGAGAGAAGGGAAAGAATGGAGAGAGAGAAAAAGAAAGAACAGAGAAAGAAAAGAACAGAGAGAAAGAAATAAAGATTCTATAAAGATACTATAGCAGCCCGGCTCCCATTGTAGTGCCCACCTGAGCCTCCCGGTGCAGGACATATCATGATCCGCTCACATGGCCGACATCCCCGATTCCAAGGCAAGGACACGGTGATGGATCTGAAGCATTCCCTGAAGTGCCTCCATGGTTCCGTCACAATCTCCTCCCGAAATTACCTCATTTCCGGTCATCTTCCAGCACGTCACTTTGGTGGAACATCACGTGCGAGTTTTAAAGTGCTCCTCCGGGCTCCGGCATGTACTCCTGCGTCCACGGGAAAAGCTCCCGGCCGGGACAGCGGGGCAGACTCTCAAAATCAGGAGTGTCCCACTGAATTCAGGACTCTTGGGAGGTATGAATGCTCCCCACCATACACCTTGTACACGCACGGCTCTGCACACCTCATACACACACGGTTCCGCTTTGTATGCCTCGTACACACACGGCTCCGCTCCGTCCACCTCGCACACACAAGGCTCCTCAGTATACACAAGGCTCCACTCCGTACATCTTGTACACACAGAGCCACGCTTTGTACACCTTGTACACACGACTCCACTCTGTAAACCTTGTACACATGTGGCTTTGCAGCATACACCTTGTACACACGCAGTTCTACTCCGTACATCTCGTACACACGCGGCTCCGCTCCATACACACAAGGCTCCACTCCATACACACACGGCTCTGCTCCGCTCTGTACACACATGGCTTGTGATGATACTGCAAGCTCCATTTCTTGTGCTGTTCTAGAACTTTCCACCTAGAACTACAACCCCCAGCGTGTTTGGCCAGTACAGAGCCAGACTGAAAATCAGTCCTTATCCTTGCTGCTGACAGCCCACAGAGCAAAGCCCCCCTCCCTCTCTCTCTGCAGCTCACGCTATCATCCCTCCCACCTCAGGAATTCTTTAGGAATTTTCTTTGTCTCCCAAACCCTGCAGAAAGATCCCATAGCCATTATGAGAATTCATTCTTTTGGTAATAACACGGTGGGAGCGTTTGCTAGAAACATAAAAGTTACTGTTTTGAAACATGCGTCCATCAGGCGTAGTTCCCGTGGTACTGGTGAACCCGTAACTCCAACAGAACCCGAGAAATGGAATTCTCGGATGCACCATGAACTATCTCACTCAAGTTTGGGCTCATTTGAACAGTCATTTTAAAGTAAGATCATTGATAGGTCTGCCATTATTCTGCTAAGTTCCCAGGATGAGGTATGAACCTTATGATCTTTCAGAGCTTCAAACTATAACTTGTAGCCCGGGGAGGTGGCCAAAAAACCATCCCTTTTGTGAGGTCACCAGCCCACATGTATAAGTCTTGCAGTGAGCCTCCCTGTTGTGAATGGACTTGAAATGAGTTCTGAGCAGAGGCTCCCTCTGGTGGTTACAAGCGGTACTGGACTGTCCAGTGAAGATTGTGAGGATTGGGAATCAGGTGTTACTGACTGGTCTTATTTAAGGGAGTCGCCTTCCCATCAGGGTTGCCGGTGATCAATTGTTCTGGTCTCAATCCTTGATTCCTGTTTCCTTTGTAGCCTGCTGTGTCATGTCTGCATCTCCTGCTAACAGATAAGACATTTTCTTCTTTTGTGTTTGTGCTATATTTTTGCATTTTGTCCTGCACTTCTGTGGGGGCCTTCAGGGTCCCCTCCGGGGGCTTCTGCCCTCTCAGTTTTGTTCAGCCACTGATGTTTGTACTTTTGCTTTTTCCAGTTTTTTCAGTGGCTGCTGTTTTGATTTTATAGACAAAAAACCTGACTGGCACTTCCAGACTAATGTGAACTAGGTGCAAGCCAAGGGAAGCTACCCCCATGTAAAACATACAAAAAAAGGCTGCACTCTATCATACTAAAGCATGACAATATGGAATACATGAAATTTAGAATAGCAATATGGCTTTGGAATATAAGGAAAAATTTGAGACGCTTAGTATAAACATTTGGCCAAACATTTTAAAGCCCACCAACCATCGTCAAGGTGGTCTCAATACTGGTGAGTCCCTAACCTAATGTGAACATACCTCTATTAGGCTGATATCTGAATTTCTGGGTGAATATGCACCTCTGTCAGCAATGCCTGCATTTATGGGTAAAGTAGGGACCTGGTGTAATTAAAATCACCACCTGGTAGGGGCGGAGTGCTCGGTCAGCAAGCTAACATTCAATAGACAAAAAAACCTGACTGGCACTTCCAGACTAATGTGAACTAGGTGCAAGCCAAGGGAAGCTACCCCATGTAAAACATACAAAAAAAGGCTGCACTCTATCATACTAAAGCATGACAATATGGAATACATGAAATTTAGAATAAAATGTTTGGCCAAATGTTTATACTAAGCGTCTCAAATTTTTCCTTATATTCCAAAGCCATATTGCTATTCTAAATTTCATGTATTCCATGTTGTCATGTTTTAGTATGCTTGAGTGCAGCCTTTTTTTTTTTTGTATGTTTTACATGGGGGTAGCTTCCCTTGGTTTGCACCTAGTTCACATTAGTCTGGATGTGCCAGTCAGGTTTTTTTGTCTATTGAATGTTAGCTTGCTGACCGAGCACTCCGCCCCCACCAGGTGGTGATTTTAATTACACCAGGTCCCTACTTTACCCATAAATGCAGGCATTGCTGACAGAGGTGCATATTCACCCAGAAATTCAGATATCAGCCTAATAGAGGTATGTTCACATTAGGTTAGGGACTCACCAGTATTGAGACCACCTTGACGATGGTTGGTGGGCTTTAAAATGTTTGGCCAAATGTTTATACTAAGCGTCTCAAATTTTTCCTTATATTCCAAAGCCATATTGCTATTCTAAATTTCATGTATTCCATATTGTCATGCTTTAGTATGATAGAGTGCAGCCTTTTTTTGTATGCTGTTTTGATTTTGTTACACCAGAGAACTAATTTAGGTGGTAGAGGTCGTGTGATCTCAGGTGTTTTTGAAATTAGTAGAGTTGGTGCCTTTCAGGGTTTTCTGGGATTGCAGTAAGTACCCTTCCTATCCTTTTCTATTTAGTTAGTTTGGGCCCCAGCGTTTGCTCATACTATTTTCTTTCTGTGTCAGTATTTCATCTTGTCTAACCGCCATTACATGTTTGGGGGCTTTCTATTATCTTTGGGGTTCTGCTCCGGGGCAGATAGCTTTCCTATTTCTATCTTTAGGTGTAGTTAGTTTCTCAGGCTGTGATGAGGCGTCTAGGACCAACGTAGGAACGCTCCACGGCTGCCTCTAGTTGTGGTGGTTAGTCAGGGTACTGCAATCCCATAGATTCCAACTGCTCTGGTGTATTGCCTTTTTTACCTGCACTCCTCAGCTACCGAAACATAACAGTATCACCGGCCATAAAAATTGAAAATTGTATGGTACTCACAGAAGGGAAAAAATATTGTGAAAGAAAAAAGGTTGTCAGAGTTGTCAGAGATATTTTTCTGTTTGTTGCATTTTTTTTTTTTCCCCTCTGTATCTCTGGGTGCTGGGGAGGATCTTTTCTCTCAATGGAGTTTGCACAGTTGTCTGGCCGTGTGGATCAGCTTGCCACTGAGGTTCGGAGTATTGCTATCTATCTTGCTGGGTTGCCTGTTGTGGAACCTAGGATTCCCATGCCAGATTTGTTTTTAGGGGATCGAGTTAAGTTTCAGAATTTCAAAAATAATTGTAAATTGTTTTTTGCCTTAAATTCGTCAGGGAACGCAGCGCAGCAGGTTCAAATTGTCATCTCTCTCCTGAGCGGCGATCCTCAGGATTGGGCTTTTTCCTGATACCTGGGGATCCTGTTTTGAGTGATGTTGATGCGTTTTTTCAGGCCTTGGGGTTATTGTACGATAAGCCTAATGTCACTGATAAAGCTGAAAAAGCCTTGTTGGCATTAAATCAGGGGCTTGATGACGCTGAGTTATACTGTCAGTAGGTGGGCAGTCCTGACCAAATGGAATGACGACGCTTTGGCAGCCCTTTTCCGGAAGGGTCTGTCTGATAATGTAAAGGATGTTATGGTGGGATTCCCTGTCCCCTCTGGTCTCAATGATTCTATGTCATTAGCAATTCAAATTGACAGGACGTTTGCGTGAGCGGAGAAGTATGCGTGGAATGGTGTTGCCTTGTGAACCAGCTTCTGAACCCATGCAGTGTGATGGAGTGGTGTCTGGGGCACAGCGTCATGAGTTTCGAAAGCGCAATGGGTTATGTTTCTACTGTGGTGATGCCTCTCATGCTATTTCAGTCTGCCCTAAGCGGGGAAGACATTTTTGCACGCTCAGTTGTCTTGGGTAGTGTTCAGACTAAGTTTTTATTAACTGTCACTCTGATATGCTCTCTGTCCTCATTTTCTGCTCAGGCTTTCGTTGATTCTGGAGCAGCTATTAAACTGATGGATTATGATTTTGCTAAACGTTGTGGATTTCCTTGATACCCCTACAGAAGTCTATTCCCTACTGGGGATCGATTCTACCCTTTGGCTGAGATTAAACCCCAGTTTTCTACTCAGGTGATAATGAGGGTTGAACCTGATCACCAGGAGTGCTGCAAATTTTTGGTTCTATATAATCTGCATGACATTATCGTGCTGGGTTTCCCTTGGTTACAGTCTCATAATCCTGTTTTGGATTGGAAATCTGTGTCTGTAACCAGTTGGGGCTGCCAATGTGTTAATACCAACACTCCTGTTTTTTCTGCCTCCCCCAGGCTCAGGATGTTCCTGACTTTTTGATTGATTTTTTCCTGATGTGTTTAGCGAAAGTAAATCTGCATCCTTGCCTCCCCATAGGAGCTATGACTGCGCTATTGAATTAGTGCCGGGTAGTAAATTCCCTAAAGGTCGCCTTTTTAACTTGTCTGTACCTGAACATGACGCTATGCGGTCTTATATCAAGGAGTCATTGGAGAAAGGTCATATCAGACCATCCTCTTCACCCTTAGGTGCCGGTTTTTTCTTTGTGGCCAAAAAGGATGGTTCATTCAGGCCGTGTATTGATTATCGTCTCTTGAACAATATTACTGTGAAATATCAATACCGTTACCCTTGATTTCTGACCTGTTTTCCAGGGTGAAAAACGCTACTTGGTTTACCAAGCTTGACCTCAGGGGGGCGTATAACCTTATTCGCATTAAGCACGGGGATGAATGGAAGACGGCATTCAATACCCCTGAGGGGCATTTTGAGTACCTGGTGATGCCCTTTGGGCTCACTAATGCTCCTTCCGTCTTCCAGTCCTTCATGAATGACATTTTCAGGGATTTTGTGGACAAATTTCTGATTGTTTTATTTGGATGATATCTTGATTTTTTCTAATGACTGGGACTCTCATGTGAAACATGTTCGAACTGTATTCCAGATTTTGAGAGAGAATGCTCTGTATGTGAAGGGATCAAAGTGTCTTTTTGGCGTACAGAGGATCTCATTTTTGGGATTCATTGTGTCCCCATCTGTTATTGAAATGGACCCGGTCAAGGTTCAGGCCATCTGTGATTGGGTCCAACCTACTTCATTAAAGGCTCTTCAAAGATTTTTGGGTTTTGCCAATTTTTATCGTAAATTTATTGGTAATTTCTCGGTTATTGTTAAACCATTCACTGATTTGACCAAAAAGGGTTCTGATGTGGTGAATTGGCCTCCTGAGGCAGTCTCTGCATTTCAGGAACTTAAGCAGAGATTCACTTCTGCTCCTGTTCTACTGCAGCCTGATGTTTCTCTGCCATTTCAGGTGGAGGTTGATGCCTCTGAAATTGGGGCAGGTGCCGTTTTGTCCCAAAGAGATCCAGAGACCTCTAAAAGTAACCCTTGTGCCTTTTTCTTCGAAAATTTTCTCCTACTGAACGTAATTATGACGTGGGTAATCGGGGAGTTATTGGCCATGAAGTGGGCTTTTGAAGAGTGGAGACATTGGCTGGAGGGAGCCAAACATCAGGTGGTGGTCCTTACTGACCATAAGAATCTGGTTTATCTGGAATCTGCCAAGCGACTTAATCCTAGACAGGCCAGGTGGGCCTTGTTTTTCACACGTTTTAATTTTGTGGTTTCCTTTCTTCCTGGCACTAAGAATGTTAAGGCAGATGCCCTTTCAAGGAGTTTCCTTGCGGACTCTCCTGAGTTATCTGATCTTCTGTTATTTTGAAAGAAGGCAAATTTTCCTTCCCCTCTGAATTGGACCTTTGTTCCTTCACAGGGGGTTCTTTTTCACGGTTCCCGAAACTTGTGTTAAAGAGGAGCCCCTTTGTTTCAATTTTGGGGGCCTTTTTTTTAAAAAATTGGTTTAAAAGTTTTCCCTCGGCTTTTTAATCCTCAGAAAAAGGTCAAAGAGAGAAAAAATCAACATTGGGGATTATCAAATGCTTTGTGTCGCTGATCAGGAACTGGGCTTTTTTTTTCCCTTTGGCGATTTTGCTCTTAATAATGGGGCTAGCCCCCACTTTTTCTCCATTTTCTGAATTTTGGGTTCCCCCCTAAAATTTTTTCGGAAAAACGGGGCTTTGTCTGTCCGGTTTGATCTGTTGGGAGCGATCAAAAATTTTGGGGCCAGGTAGTGCAAGTTTCCCCCTCTCTCAGGAGAGGGCCAGGGTTTTGAAAAGGGGATGGACTGAGGTTCCCTTTAAAAAGGGGGGATTGGGGTTTTGCCTAAAAAAATATTCCCTTGAAGGGGCATCTCCAATTTTTTAAAACCCTATTGGGGGGGCCCCTTTTAAAAGATCGGGTTTTTTTAACCTTTTCTTTTCGTTTGTTCTTCCGGGGGCATTTAAATCCATAAGTTTTTCCACAAGTCCTTGTTGAAGGTTTGTTGACCGGGGGCCCTAGTTTTTCCCCCCTGCCCCTTTTTGGGTTGAGGGAAATATGGATTTGGGGGAAAAAATTTTTTAAATTTCTTTTTTTTGACAAAAAACCATTTTGGTTAAAGTGGAGGGTTTAGGCAGGAAGAATTTTTGGGGGTGTTTGCTTGGACATTCTGCTGGAACTATGGGTTAAGAACCCCGACCGCCGGGCTGGGGGAGGGTTCGGTGACCCCCCTAAGGGGGGGGGGTAGTTGAAAAGGAAATTTAAAAATGAGTTCGACAAGGCCCCCTCGGTGGTTAAAAAGGGGTATGGACTGTCCGTGAAGATTGGGGTTGGAATCGGTTTACGAGGTCTTTTTAAGGAGCCCCTTCCCACGGGTTTCCCGGGTCAATTGTTCGGTCTAACTTGTTCCCCTTTTTCCCTTTTGCTGCTTTTCATGTCTGATCTCCGCAACAGAAAAGACTTTTTCCCTTCTTTTGTTTTGTGCTTGATTTTTTGTTTTTGCCCGACTTTGGGGGGCCTTCGGGCCCCCCGGGGGGTTTTGCCCCTCATTTTAGTTCAGCCACTGATTTTTGTACATTTGTTTTTCCGTGTTTTCAGGGGCTGCTTTTTTGATTTTTTAACCAAAACAATTTAGGTGATGAGGTGTGTGACTCAGGTTTTTTGAAAAGTAGGTTGGTGCTTTTCAGGGTTTTTGGGATTGCAGTAAGTGCCCCCCTTTCCTTTTCTATTTAGGAGTTTGGGCCCCCAACTTTGCTCTATATTTTCTGTTGTTCAGTTTTCCTTGTCTAACCCTTACGTTTGGGGGCTTTTATGTTTTGGGGATCTGCCGGGGCGATAGTTTCTCTTTCTATTTTTAGGTTTTATTATTTCTCGGGGACGGGGTCAGGCCAAGTAGGAACGCTCCACGGTCCTTTTCTATTGTGGGGTTGTAGGGTACTGAAATTTCCCATAGATTCCAACTGCTCTGGGTTTTTCCCTTTTTTTCCCTGCACTCCCAGCTACCGAAACATCCCCCCCCCCCCCGCCACCAGGTTGTGACTTGAAAAAAATCTGCAAATGAACATGCGGTGGCTCCTCCCCCCAGCCTGTCTTGTCTGAAACTACATAAGTCCCATGTAAGTTTTTCACCTTTTAACCTGTTTTTTTTTTAAAAGGGATTTACAAAACTGTTTGTCCGTTGTTACATCTTTTTAAACTTAAAAACCCCCCTTTTTCAAATTTTTTGGGAAAAAAACCCATAAAAATTTTTTTTTTTGTTTCCTGCTCATAAAAAGAATTTGCACGTGCCTGAGGATTTCGAGATTTTTTTTCCCCGGACCCTTTGATAAATTTTCTTTTGTAAAGTATGGGGCAGCAAAAGGAAGGGGGTTAAGGTTAACTATTTGGGGGCGTTGGAGCGATGGAGCGGGGGGTTTTTTAAGGATTTTTTGGCTGCGGCCCCGGATAATTTAATTTTCCCCATGCGCGTGCCCAATACCGCACACATCCAATGGCCCCTCTGGGGACTAAACCCTGGTGCAGTTCCCCACTGCCCCAGGGAGGGGGGTGCAGAGAGCTGCAATTCCCAAGTGGAGTGGGATAATTTAAATCCCTGCAGATTATTTCCCGACACTTTTGGACGGGGCAGCCGTCAGTGTGTGTGCGTTTTGCCTTTGCGGAACGGAGGGGGCACAAACCGTGATACCCGGGACCGTGTGGCGGACCGGTCACGTATCACATTGGTGGCAGAGCGGTGGGATTTTTGAGCATTAGGAGTGGTCGAGCAAAATTCCCTTACAAAAAGCAGGGTTTTTTAGGGCCCGAACAAAGTTTTGGAGAACAACTAGTTTTATTTGTTGAACAATTGGTGACTTGCGGTTTTCCCCCCCTTTCTCTTTGTTTTCTATCCCCTTTTTATTTTAAAAATGGCTACAAGAGGGGCAATTGGTACAAACAAGAAGGGACTCTTGGGGAATTGCATTACCACGGCCCCCTTACCCACGAACCCCAACCAAACCCAATGGTCCCGGCCCCAAAAAACTGGAAGACCTCAGGGGGGGGTCAGGAGCTGGCCGCCCCAAAAGGGGTTTTCGCGCGAGGCCCAAAAACCCGAATGCATACACCCCCGGGCGGGTTTTGGGCCCCTTTTTTGCGGCGCCCTGGAGGAATTTTCGCAGCCATGAGGGCGCCGAAGCTGATCCAGCAAAATCAAGAGAGAGCCACCGCGAGGGGGCCTCCGCGAGGGCTGAGAAGCCCAAGGAACCAGAGAGCCCCCGAAAAGGGGCCTCAGAAAAAGGGCAATGCCCCCCCAAAAACCCCGGGGCAGTTTCCCAGCGCGCTCAGCCAAAAACCCCGGGCCCGGGGCATTTTTTCCCCCCCATGGAAAAAAGGGGGGGGGGGGTTGGACCTTTTTTGGGGCCCCTTTTTTAAAGTCTGCAGACAGTTCCCCCCTGCCCCCGGGCCCCAAAAAGGGCCCCTACTTTTCCCCCGGGCCCAAGGGGGAAAAAATTTTGGGGCGTTTGCTTCACTACGGGCCCGATCAAAATGGTGACAAACGGCCCTCAAAAAAAGGGCCCCCACGCCCCAAAAAAACCCGTAACCCCTGAGGTTTTTTCCCCCAAAAGTTCCGGAAAACCCCCAAAAGGGGCCCCACGCCTTATAGCGTGTGGTGCAAGGACCAGGGCCCCCATGACCAGGGAAACCGGATGTCAGTTGAAAACCTTTTTTAGGATAGGGACCTGATAAAAAAACCATTCCGCATCTTTTCCCCGGAGGGCCCAATTTTCATCCTGGGGCCGAAAACCCCGGGGAGGGCAAACAGCAGGGGCGCCGACAGCATGAGGCCCCCGGGAAAACCCAGGTGCGGAACCCCCTCACCCCCCCCGCGGGAGGGGAAACCGAAACCCAAAACCCCGTGCCCCCCAGCCTTCCCCCCGGACAATCCCTTTCCCCAAACGCCGGGCCCACACAACCCCCGCCGTGTTTTCCTGGGAAAGGGGCTGGACACATCAGCGCCACCTGCCCCGGAAAAAGGGGGAAAAGCCCCCCCCAAAAACCCCCCCGGGCCCCCAAAGCCTCGGGTTTTTTTGGTGGGGGGGGTGGGGGGGAGGGTTATGCAACGTGCAGCCGTCCCCAAGGGGGGCCCCCCCCTTTCTACAGGCCCAAGGCACCAGGGGGTTTTTCGATCTCTTTCCACCCCAACGCGGCCCCTGAAAGTTGATTTCCCGGGGAAAAAACCCTTTTAAAAATCCCGGGATTGGGGGCGTCCTCTACCCCCTTTCCAAAAACCCGGGTTTCATTGACTGGGTTTCCCCCCCGGGGCGGGGAAAAAAAGGGGGGGGGTCCAAAAAAAGCCCATGATTTTTATTTGGGGGCTGAACCCAAAACGAATATTTGAAAACGAGCCCAATTTTTAAAAAAGCAAATGCAACTTTTTTAGAATACAAAAAGTTTTAAAAGAAATTCACAAAAAAAAAACAAAAAAAATGACAAAGAGAAGGCAAAACCCCCCAAAACCCCTATTTTATTTTAAAAAAAAAGCCTCAAATCATAACACAAGATCTTGGATGATTCGGAAATGATAGATGTCAGGAGCGTGACTATCATTCAAAAACTGCCCCCCCCAAAAAAAAAAGTGCATAGTGCACAAGACATATAAAATTTTAGACATTTTCCCATCTGTAGGGAAAATTTTTATATTTTGTACTGCAAAAAAAAAGGGAAAATTTTTAAACCCCCCAAAAAAAACCCTTAGTATTTTTTTTAAAAAGCAAAATAACAAAAAATTTTGATAAGAAAAAAGAGGGCAGTGTTTAATTTCCCAAACATCCAAAAATGATACATACATAATAAATACACAAGGAAGATAAAAAAAAAACCCCTAATACAACCCGAATTTATAAATATAAACACTTTTTAAAATTTCAAAAATTATAAAAGACCAGGCAAAAAAAAACCCATGGGGCCAAATTTTTGTTATATGCATAAGCAATGCTGCTTTTTAAAAAAAAACGCCTAGTATTTTACAATGATTCACCCCCCGGCCACATATAACATAAAATGCTGTAAAATCGCTAAAGTAGCTATAGGGTATAGGTTATAAAAGCATTTAAATTTAAAAAACCCATGAGAAAAAAACAAACACAAAAAAATTTTAAATACTTTGGGCATTTGGAAAAAAAAAGGGTACAGCTTAAAAAAACGCAGAGATCCTCCCATAGGGGCCCTAAATGCCATGGGGTGTTTTAAGTAAAAATCCGATAAGAAAATTTTTAATATGATAATAAGGGATCCCCCCACTTTCTGAACAGGGACTGGGGCCGGGAAAAAGGGGGGACAGGCACACCCCAAAAAACAAAGATGAGGGGAAAAATCGGGTCAGGGGTACGGTCAGGTACTTTTTCCTTTTAAGAGGGTAAGCTGTGTTTTAAAAAAAAGTGAAAGGCGCGAGCAGGAAAAGGGGCCTTTAGACGAAGATTAAAAAAAAGGAGGATGGGAGAAGGAACTCTAAATTCAGAAATCATCTGTCAGGGGTAAAATTTAACAAGGGGTCTATGGAAAAAAGAGGAGGTGCTCAGAAAAGGCCCAAAAGAAACACCAGGGGTTCCTGCCCTTTGGGAAAGAGCGAGGGTAGGGTTTTTCCCAGAGTCAAGTTTTGAGGAGGGGAAAAATCCCAGCTCCAAAAAATTTTTGGGGAAAAAAAAATCCAGGCAAGCTGAAACATTGAAGATTTTTATTGCCTGTTACTATGTGGTTTTTGAACAATAAACCCAAAAGGGCTTTTTGCATAAGAAAGGGGGTTTCCTGATTTACCTCAAAGCGCCCCCTAGTGAAACCTTTCCGTGTATTTTATTTTGAAAGTACAGTTTGGATGCTGGGTAAATTTCCAAAAAATTCCATCAAAAAACTTTTCAATATTTGTGTTATTTGCTGTTTAAAAACTAA
>JARQOD010000513.1:0-146410 GCA_033576555.1 Oophaga sylvatica
CCCAGCAGTCTCCTCTCCCCTCATCACCCAGAATCCTCCAGTGCCGTCCTGTATAATGTCCCAGCAGTCACCTCTCCGCTCATCACCCAGAATCCTCCAGTGCCGTCCTGTATAATGTCCCAGCAGTCACCTCTCCGCTCATCACCCAGAATCCTCCAGTGCCGTCCTGTATATTGTCCCAACAGTCACCTCTCCCCTCATCACCCAGAATCCTCCAGTGTCATCCTGTATAATGTCCCAGCAGTCACCTCTCCGCTCATCACCCAGAATCCTCCAGTGCCGTCCTGTATATTGTCCCAACAGTCACCTCTCCCCTCATCACCCAGAATCCTCCAGTGTCATCCTGTATAATGTCCCAGCAGTCACCTCTCCGCTCATCACCCAGAATCCTCCAGTGCCGTCCTGTATAATGTCCCAGCAGTCACCTCTCCGCTCATCACCCAGAATCCACCAGTGCAGTCCTGTATAATGTCCCAGCAGTCACCTCTCCCCTCATCACCCAGAATCCTCCAGTGCCGTCCTGTATAATGTCCCAGCAGTCACCTCTCCGCTCATCACCCAGAATCCTCCAGTGCCGTCCTATATAATGTCCCAGCAGTCACCTCTCCGCTCATCACCCAGAATCCTCCAGTGCTTTCCTGTATAATGTCCCAGCAGTCACCTCTCCTCTCATCACCCAGAATCCTCCAGTGCCGTCCTATATAATGTCCCAGCAGTCACCTCTCCGTTCATCACCCAGAATCCTCCAGTGCCGTCCTGTATAATGTCCCAGCAGTCACCTCTCCTCTCATCACCCAGAATCGTCCAGTGCTGTCCTGTATAATGTCCCAGCAGTCTCCTCTCCTCTCATCACCCATAATCCTCCAGTGCCGTCCTGTATAATGTCCCAGCAGTCACCTCTCCTCTCATCACCCAGAATCCTCCAGTGCCGTCCTGTATAATGTCCCAGCAGTCACCTCTCCCTCATCACCCAGAATCCTCCAGTGCCATCCTGTATAATGTCACAGCAGTCACCTCTCCGCTCATCACCCAGAATCCCCCAGTGCCGTCCTGTATAATGTCCCAGCAGTCTCCTCTCCTCTCATCACCCATAATCCTCCAGTGCCGTCCTGTATAATGTCCCAGCAGTCACCTCTCCTCTCATCACCCAGAATCCTCCAGTGCCGTCCTGTATAATGTCCCAGCAGTCACCTCTCCCCTCATCACCCAGAATCCTCCAGTGCCATCCTGTATAATGTCACAGCAGTCACCTCTCCCTCATCACCCAGAATCCTCCAGTGCCGTCCTGTATAATGTCCCAGCAGTCACCTCTCCGCTCATCACCCAGAATCCTCCAGTGCTGTCCTGTATAATGTCCCAGCAGTCACCTCTCCCTCATCACCCAGAATCCTCCAGTGCTGTCCTGTATAATGTCCCAGCAGTCACCTCTCCGCTCATCACCCAGAATCCTCCAGTGCTGTCCTGTATAATGTCCCAGCAGTCACCTCTCCGCTCATCACCCAGAATCCTCCAGTGCTGTCCTGTATAATGTCCCAGCAGTCACCTCTCCCCTCATCACCCAGAATCCTCCAGTGCTGTCCTGTATAATGTCCCAGCAGTCACCTCTCCGCTCATCACCCAGAATCCTCCAGTGACGTCCTGTATAATGTCCCAGCAGTCACCTCTCCGCTCAGCAGGTCGATCATCTTGTTGCTGAGCTCCAGGATCTTCTTGTTCCTCTCATGTATCGGTGGGTGCGGGGCGGCTCTGTGATAGGGCCCGGGCTCCGCTCTCCTGACTCCTGGAGATGGATGATGGGAGTCACACCGCCCCCCGATGTCTTCCTCACTATGGTGTAATCCTGTGTATGGAGAGAGACACTTAGGGAGAAGAATTCCTTCCCGACTCCAGATCTGACAATCAGTAGAAATCCTGGGATCAATAACCGTCTCCAGTAATCTGGGGCCATAACCGGGAATATTATTACTCTCAGGACAGACATCCCGGCCCCTCTACAGCTCTTATAGGGAATCCCCATGACAACTCCTCCGGGCAGAGAGCTCTTACAGTAGAGAATCCTTCTCTTCCTATTCTGGATTTCCTCCTCCCGATGTCGGACTTGTCACATCACACAATGAAGCTGATAGAAATGTAGAGGAGTTACCTCTCCGCTCAGCAGGGAGATGATCTCCAGGGTGAGGTGGAATAATCTTCTGGTGGTCTCATTCCTGTCCTCCTCCATCCTCGGGGTCATTCAGGAGAAGGAGGGATGAGCACTGGATCAGCTGGAGGGATCTCGTCCTGCCGGCGTCTTCATGATGAAGGAGAAGATGGAAATCACAGGGGACGATATAACGACAATCACTAAATTCTGCCAAATATCAACATTTATCAGGAAGAATCTGGAGGAAAAGACACAAAACTCCACCGCGGCCTCCTCCGCCGATCTGACCGCTCATCGTCAGCCTCGTAGGTGGAGGACGGTCACCGTGGTAACTACACCTCCAGCGGGGTTCGGTCACTGTGGCAACTACACCTCCAGCGGCCCCCGACGGTCACTGTTGTAACTACATCGTCAGCAGAGCATGGTCACCGTGGTAACTACACCTCCAGCGGGGACGGTCACCGTGGTAACTACATCACCAGTGGAGGACGGTCACCGTGGTAACTACACCTCCAGCGGGGACGGTCACCGTGGTAACTACACCTCCAGCAGAGGACGGTCACCGTGGTAAACTACGCCTCCAGCAGAGGACGGTCACTGTGTTAACTACACCTCCAGCAGATGTCGGTCACTGTGGTAACTACATCACCAGTGGAGGACGGTCACCGTGGTAACTACACCTCCAGCGGGGACGGTCACCGTGGTAACTACACCTCCAGCAGAGGACGGTCACCGTGGTAACTGCACCGCCAGCAGGGGATGTCACCGTGGTAACTACACCTCCAGCGGGGGACAGTCACTGTGGTAACTACACCGCCAGCAGAGGACGGTCACCGTGGTAACTACACCTCCAGCGGGGGACGGTCACTGTGGTAACTACACCTCCAGCGGGGGACGGTCACCGTGGTAACTACACCTCCAGCGGGGTTGTGAGATGAGGAGGAGACGCTGCACATCCCCCATACAATGCTGCACGTCTCAAACACTGAGGAGCCGCAGTCACATGGAGCAGGAGCCTCTACAGGAACAGGTCTGATCTCACCCCACACTCTCTTCTCACAGATTCACCACAAGCACCAAAACTCCACCAAACCCTCCTGTAATCTCACCGGAATGGCGGGAACCGGAAATCTGCTGCTGGCTGATACCAGAGAACACGAGCTGCATACACCACACAACCCGGATGGAGCTGCTGCACTGAGAGCTGAAGGACTTGTGGTGACGTAACCGTCACGTGATCAGGGGGCGGAGCTCAGGAGAGAATGTTGAAGGACCTGTGGTTATGGTGCAGTCATGTGACCATGGTGACGTCACACAGCTCCTCCCCTCTGTAGCAGACACTTCCTCCTGGTTACAGTCCTGTCATGTGACCATGGTGACGTCACACAGCTCCTCCCCTCAGTGCAGCAGACACTTCCTCCTGGTTACAGTAGTGATGGGAAATCTCCTTCATTTTGGTGATTGGTTCATTTAGTTCAGTTTTCTCCCCCATCCTGTGAGGAGCTGATAGGAAACGCATCATGTGACCTGTGAACTAGATGAACTGCTGAACTAAATGTACTATGGAGTCATTCCATGTCAAGTGGACCAGTTTTAAAAATCGTCCCCACTCGACCTTCTCCGATTTTGTTGAAAATTTATAAGGATGTACATGTATGTTTGTAAAGAGGTTCTGTAAATTTTTGGGCCACATCTCAAATACATTGGGCACTGTTGACCTTTCACTGGAGGTTCCACCAAGCCTGCGGCTTCAGCTAAGAGGATTTTGCAAACTTTGCACATAGCCATTAGAGTTCTATACTGGCTATGATGCTGAAATTTGGCATACTAGCTCAACTTTTTCTGCTAAACACGATAAAATTATTACCGGCTATGACAAAACAATATTTCGGCCGCAATTTTGTGTCAAAGTAGCTTGTAAATCGCGTCACATAAAATTTATGCCAAACTTTGCCCAATATAACTCAAGACCAAAAACCAATAGTAACTGGTGCTTTGCCCTGTACACCAAACATCTACATGACTTTGCATTGCTGCAATATCACGGTCAAACCATATGTATTTGTGGAAATATTCACACCCACATATGATGAAAAACTTAAAAAACCCGAATTTTACCTATTTTTAGGTCAAATTTCTCAAAAAGGGTACCCCTAAAATATATTAATTCTGATATCATTAGAAAGAGCACATTTTTCTCTACAAGGATCATTGGTTTTTTTTTTTTGGAGTCTCTCAGTTTAAGAAAAGAAAAATGCCACTGAACATGGTGTTATGTATTCGCGTAATGCATTGATTTTGTGTTTGATTTTCAGATTCTTATCACATGTTACAGAGTTGTATTGTTGCTAGCAATGTCTATTATAATCAAAAACCTATAAACCTTTCTGGTTATGAAAAGTTATTGACTATTGTTACATTTTAATGCATATATTATTTATTTTTTAGCGATGGAGAATGAAATTGATGAAGAATCGGCCCAGTGCTCTATCGGCCTTGCGAACAATTCGAAGTGCCACCTTAAGACATTCACCTATAGCAAGGATGAGTTGAAATTGTTTACAAGCTTTGGATTGGATGAACAGAAATTGCTGCGTCGACGAGTGGGACTAAATTTTGATAAACATTCACAAATCTGTTTACACCATGAAGCTTCATATGAGCATTTGCAAAAATCGTGTTGCAATCCTTTTGGGAAGAAAGGTCATAACACTATTCAAACCCTTGCGTTGGTCCATGGTGGTTATACCACAACCAATTCCCTAAGAATTGGTATTATAATCCTATTAAGAATTGTAATAATGCTGTCTTTCGAGAATTGGCAGCACCATCGCCTAGGAGCCATGGCCGATAGCTGTGCAAGGCCAGCCGCGGGCGGTCTCTTTATCGCAGTTTCGAAGCCTGAGGGTGGGTGTCTTTGCCTAGGATCCCAAGCTCTCCAGGTCTCAGATTTTCCTTCAACGATTTCAAATAGCTACTTTGATGCTTGGCGATGTAGTGATGGCTACAAAGTTTAGAAATTTTCAAAACCAATTCTTCAATGAAATCTTCTATAGTCAGTTGTTTGGTATCAAGCGTGTCTCGATCAGTGTGAATCCATTGTTTGAACTCAATAATATCTTCAGGGTCACTGTTGACAAACACATTGACCCGGGCATTTATCACAACGGCCAAGCATACAGTCCTTGGATTCAATTCCACAGACCATTTTGCATATGAGCTCTTTGTTGTCATCATTGATTGGGCATGCTGCAAGCATTAGTTTGACATTTTGGTGAATGGTACACACACAAATTGAATGTGTTCCAGCAGATCCAACGGTTACGCACCACTTTGGCCGAAGCTCACAAAACTTGGAAAATCCAATTTCAGGGCCATTCCGATCCCGATAGGCAACAAACATTTCCCTCATATTACTTAGTAATAGTCGCTTTTGCATTTGCTTTTTTTCTCCTGCTATTCGCACTGATACATAGTTTTTTTTACCAGGGCACATTCGACTGAATTCATCATCCTCAAAAAATGCCTGCACCTTTTCCTTCACTTCCTCAGAAACTTTCTTGCCACATTTGATTCTAGGTAAGGCTAAGATCCCATGTTCACATTTAAGCTTTCGAGCTTGTTTGACCATTCGTTCAGAGACACCAAATTCGTCTGATATAGCCTTAATGAACCAACTTTTAAGTGCCAATGTCAAGATTTGGACCTTTTCTGCCCGACTGGACACCTGCAGCTTTTGCTTCAAATCTGCCAAAAGGTGATTGTAATCCAGACATATTTTGCACTGTGCTGTTTTTGTTTGCTCAATGTCTTTCGGCTCAAGTCCTCCAATTGAAGCAATCTTGCTAGAAAATGCATTTTGTACCTGGCTTATCTTTCTCCTTGCATATCCAAGTGAATCCCGCTGGCTTACCCGTGGATATTTCAGAGGAGAGATGCCAATGGATGTTAAGCTTGAATTTAGACTTTCAGGAGAACATTCCATTCCATCTGGATCTGATTCAGAGGAAACTGGATCAGCTGATTTTTTCCTGTTAGCAAATTCTTTTCGACATGATGCTCACATCTTCTGGCCAGGCTTCACATCATTCTTTGTAAATTCGTTCAACTGGTCAGCTGCTAACAAATTGATAGCTCGCAAATTCTTTTGGTGTTATGACCTTTCTTCCCAAAAGGATTGCAACACGATTTTTGCAAATGCTCATTTTTGGTCAAGAATGAAGCTTCATGGTGTAAACAGATTTATGAATGTTCGTCAAAATTTAGTCCCACTCGTCGACGCAGCAATTTCTGTTCATCCAATCCAAAGCTTGTAAACAATTTCAACTCATCTTTGCTATGGATGAATGTCTTAAGGTGGCACTTCGAATTGTTCGCAAGGCCGATAGAGCACTGGGCCGATTCTTCATCAATTTCATTCTCCATCGCTAAAAAATAAATAATATATGCATTAAAATGTAACAATAGTCAATAACTTTTCATAACCAGAAAGGTTTATAGGTTTTTGATTATAATAGACATTGCTAGCAACAATACAACTCTGTAACATGTGATAAGAATCTGAAAATCAAACACAAAATCAATGCATTACGCGCATAAATAACACCATGTTCAGTGGCATTTTTCTTTTCTTAAACTGAGAGACTCCAAAAAAAAAAACAATGATCCTTGTAGAGAAAAATGTGCTCTTTCTAATGATATCAGAATTTATATATTTTAGGGTACCCTTTTTGAGAAATTTGACCTAAAAATAGGTAAAATTCGGGTTTTTTTAAGTTTTTCATCATATGTGGGTGTGAATATTTCCACAAATACATATGGTTTGACCGTGATATTGCAGCAATGCAAAGTCATGTAGATGTTTGGTGTACAGGGCAAAGCACCAGTTACTATTGGTTTTTGGTCTTGAGTTATATATGGGCAAAGTTTGGCATAAATTTTATGCGACGCGATTTACAAGCTACTTTGACACAAAATTGCGGCCGAATTATTGCTTTGTCATAACCGGTAATAATTTTATTGTGTTTAGCAGCAATAGTTGAGCTAGTATGCCAAATTTCAGCATCATAGCCAGTATAGAACTCTAATGGCTATGTGCCAAAGTTTGCAAAATCCTCTTAGCTGAAGCCGCAGGCTTGGTGGAACCTCCAGTGAAAGGTCAACAGTGCCCAATGTATTTGAGATGTGGCCCTAAAAATTTACAGAACCTCTTTTCAAACATACATGTACATCCTTATAAATTTTCAACAAAATCGGAGGTCGAGTGGGGACGATTTTTAAAACTGGTCCACTTGATGTGGAATGACCCTATGGAGAATGACTCAGGACAGCCTAGTTCAATCTGATGCATCTCACTGAGCCCAGCAGCGCCCCCTGTGGTAGTGTAGAGTACTGACACATAATGATTGTGTATGAGGGAGCTGAGAAGCAGTTCAGCATCCACCATTTTAAGAACAGAACAGGAGCCAGAGGTAAAGATTCTAGCAAGACTGATCTTCTAGGCTACAGGAGGCCGATCCTCTACAGGAGGCCGATCCTCTACAGGAGGCCGTTCCTCTACAAGAGGCCGATCCTCTACAGGGGGCCGATCCTCTACAGGGGGCCGATCCTCTACAGGAGGCCGTTCCTCTACAGGAGGCTGATCTTATCACAAACACAGGTGAGGGGCATGAGCCACACACAGAAACACTCTCTTTCATACACACATATGAGCTGTGTCTGTCTACTGTGCAATTTCAGTTTTTATTAATAATATTATTATTACTATTATTTGTATTTGATGTGTGGTTTAGTGTTTTACTACCTTCTTTTCCAGCATCAGGAGTTATAAGGCTAAGTGCACACGTTCAGGAATGTTTGCAGAATATTCCTGAGCAAAACCGGACTTTTTTTGCAGCGTGGTTTTTTGCTCGGTTTTGGTGCGTTTTTTTGTGCGGTATTGGTGCGTTTTTTTGTGCGGATTTGACGCGATTTTTCCCTGAACTTTCTAGGTCAATAATATAGCGGGAAAAACGCTAGAATTCCGCAAAATTAATGAACATGTTGCTAGATTTTCTGCTATGCATTTTTTTTCGCGGAAAAAAAACGCACCATGTGCACAAAAATTGCGGAATTCATTCTAAATGATAGGATGCTTAATTCATGCGTTTTTGACGTGTTTTTTCCCATGAAAAAACATGAAAAAAACGCAAATAATCCTGAACGTGTGCACTTAGCCTAAAGAGCAAGTGTGAGACAGAGCAGGAGCTTCCTGGAGCTGGATGAGGATCACTCTCTGTCTCCTCCCACTTCATAATGAACTAATCTCAGGATGGTGAACTAGATGATCTGCTGAACTAAATGTTCTATGGAGAATGACTCAGGACAGGCCCTAGTTCAATCTGATGTCTCTCACTGAGCCCAGCAGCGCCCCCTGTGGTAGTGTAGAGTACTGACTCATGATTGTGTATGAGGGAGCTGAGAAGCAGTTCAGCATCCACCATTTTAAGAACAGTACAGGAGCCAGTGGTAAAGATTTTAGCAACACTGATCTTCTAGGCTACAGGAGGCTGATCCTCTACAGGAGGCCGATCTTATCACAAACATAGGTGAGGGGCATGAACCACACACAGAAACACTCTCTCCTCTCATACACACATATGAGCTGCGTCTGTCTACTGTGCAACTTCAGTTTTTATTAATAATATTATTATTACTATTATATTTGTATTTGATGTGTGGTTTAGTGTTTTACTACCTTCTTTTCCAGCATCAGGAGCTGTAAAGAGCAAGTGTGAGACAGAGCAGGAGCCTCCTGGAGCTGTATGTGTCACGGGTGTGTCCCTGCGAAGATCGTCGCGATTGCACACCCTGACTTCTCACAGCTGAGTTTCTGTTGCTGGGTGTTTTTCGGCAGTGAGAGAGTTAATTCTCCCTCTGTGCTGGACAAGACCAGCCTCGCTCAGCTGCAATTAATGTTGCGATAATTGGATTCCTTCAAATACCTGCCTGTCTGCTGGGGAAGTGTCGGTGAAAGCATTCATGCAGACCAGCAGAGCCGATCATATTGAGAAGTCTAAAGCTAAGATTACCTGTTGAGGTTTTCTCCTCTCCTCGCTTTATTATTTATCTCCTTACCCGTTGGTGTTCCCTCTGTAGTGATAGTTTTGTATGCAAGGTGTCTTTTATTTTACCCCTTGTACTGTCTCGTTCGTCTTATACTGTGTGTAGGCAGTTACCTTCCCGTTCCCTGTGGTGGTAATCAGGGTCCTTCTCAGGACTAGATTACAGTGGTCAGGGATTCACAGGAGATAGGGTTACGCTGGCGGCCTGGACCTCTGTACCATCAACAGTACCTCCAGGTAGAGGGATTAGTCAGGACCCCAGCTTAGGGTCAGCATAGACCCCGGTCCTCCTGTATGCAGAGACAGCGTGACATTTTCACCGACCCATAAAGATTTTCTCCAGTCACCATGGATCCAGTAGTCAGTCTAGCTCGGCAGTTGCAGAGTTTGTCCATGGAGCTGGCGGATGTTAAGTCCAAGGTTTTGTACCCCCCGGAGCAGGCCGGACCTGAACCTACAGTAGCTCTCCCTGACAGATTCACTGGGGGCCGGGACAAGTTTTTTGCTTTCCGGGAGGCATGTAAATTGTACTTTCGGCTGCGACCTCGGTCATCTGGGAGTGAAGAACAAAGGATGGGGATTGTCATCTCGCTCCTACAAGGAGACCCCCAATCCTGGGCGTTCGCTCTCCCCCGGGCGCCCAGCTCTCCAGTCAGTGGATAGGTTTTTTGCAGCTCTGGGTCTTGTATATGATGACCCGGATCGGGTCTCCCTTGCTGAATCTAAGTTACGTAGGATACAGCAGGGAGATCGTCCGGCGGAGGAATTCTGTTCGGAGTTCCGTAGGTGGGCCACGGACACCCAGTGGAATGACCCGGCTCTTAGGAGCCAGTTTTGTCAAGGGTTATCTGACAAATTAAAGGATGTGCTGGCACAGTATGACCCTCCCACGTCACTGGAAGCCGCTATGGCCCTTGCTATTCATATTGACAGACGTCTTCGGGAGAGGTGCGGGGTAACTTCGCCCCCTGTGATGACTCCACCTTCCTCAAGGGTCCCTTATACGGAGGTTCCCCTGGTCAGTCCAGAGGAGCCTATGCAATTTGGAGGGACATCATTCCGGGGGAGGGGATCGGTGGGGCGCCACAAAACAAGAAGTTGTTTCTTCTGTGGGAAAAAGGGACATTTTATTGGGGGGTGTCCATCCCGTCCTTTGCAGAGTGAGAAGTCGCCGGAAAACTATTGATCCCAGATTGTGTGGTGGACGGCAATCTGGGAGTAAGTATTTCGTCCCTAAATTCGTCTCAGTTTCTCGTACCGGCGGAGGTGGTGGTGGGTGCGAGAACTGAGAGGATATCTGTTCTTCTGGATAGTGGGGCCGGGGCTAATCTGGTGGATGCTCGCTTTGCCCGAGTTCAAGGTATGCGATTGAGTGTGTTGGCTAAACCCGTCCCATCTTCTCGATCGACGCCAGACCTCTCGGTCAGGGAAGTTTTTTGCAAGCAGTGCATAACATAGATCTTCAAGTGGGGGCGTTACATAAAGAACTGTTGTCTTGTTATGTGTTGGAGGGTCTTCCTACTCCTATAGTGCTGATCCTTCCTTGGTTAACTAAGCATAACCCAGTTATTAATTGGCAATCCAGAGAGATAAGCCAATGGAGTGAATTCTGTAATAAAAACTGCATGAAAACGGTCATTGGTGCAGTCGCTCCTAGGGCCTTACCTCCATTTCTGGTGGACTTTGAGGATGTATTCTCAGAGAAAGGGTGTCAAGAACTACCTCCTCATCGCGAATATGACTGTGCTGTTAACTTGCTCCCTGGGGCCAAATTACCGAAATCTAGGTTGTATAACCTTTCTGGTCCTGAGAGACAGGCCATGAAGGATTATATTTCAGAGAGTCTGGCTAAGGGGCATATTAGACCTTCATCTTCCCCGGTGGCCGCGGGGTTCTTCTTTGTGAAGAAAAAAGATGGAGGCCTACGCCCTTGCCTAGATTTCCGTGAGCTTAATCGGATTACGGTCCGAGATCCGTATCCGCTCCCACTTATTCCCTATCTCTTCAATCAGATCGTGGGTGCCAAATGGTTCTCTAAGTTGGATCCCAGGGAGTAAAGCAACTGAGGATCTCCTCTCACGCCGGTTTTGGTGGCCTAACTTACATAGGGAGGTGGTAACTTTTGTCGCGTCTTGCGAGGTTTGTGCGCGCTCTAAGACCCCACATACCCGTCCCTCGGGGACCCTCTTACCTTTGAAGATCCCGGAGCGTCCGTGGACTCATCTGTCTATGGACTTCATTACGGACCTCCCGTCATCTTCGGGTAAAACAGTCATACTCGTTGTAGTGGACAGGTTCAGCAAGATGGCACATTTTATCGCTCTTCCTGCCTTCCTAAAGCTAAAACTCTTGCACAGGTGTTTATTGGGGAGATTGTAAGACTTCACGGGGTACCCTCCGATGTGGTGTCGGATCGGGGGTCTCAGTTTGTGTCCAAATTCTGGAAAGCATTTTGTACACGGCGGGGGATGCAGTTGTCATTTTCATCGGCTTTTCACCCGCAGACCAATGGTCAGACAGAGCGTCTGAACCAGAGCTTGGAGACATATCTCCGGTGTTTTGTGTCAGAGAACCAGGAGGACTGGGCTTCTTTCTTGCCTCTGGCGGAGTTTGCTCTAAATAATAGGCGGAGCGAGTCCACTGGTAAGTCCCCGTTTTTTGGGGCATATGGTTTTCACCCCCAGTTTTGTACCTTCAATAGGGGGGGCTCTTCTGGGGTTCCCGAGGAGGAACGATTTTCGTCGTCACTTGCTTCAGTGTGGAGAGGAGTGCTGAATAATCTGAGTACTATGGGGAACCGATACAAACGTATGGCTGATAGGAGGAGAGTGTCTGGTCCGGACCTAAGTGTGAACGATCTGGTATGGTTGTCTACCAAGAATATAAAACTTAAGGTTCCCTCCTGGAAACTGGGTCCCAGGTTCATCGGGCCGTACAGGATCAGTTCTATAATTAATCCGGTTGCATTCCGTCTTGACCTCCCTCCCACATTTAAAATTCATAATGTGTTCCACAGATTGTTGCTTAAGAGGTATGTGGCGCCGGTGATACCTTCACCTTTACCTCCTCCTCCTGTGGTGGTCAATGGTAACTTGGAGTTCCAGGTGTCGAGAGTCATCGATTCACGTTTGAATCGCCGGTCCCTTCAGTACCTTGTTCATTGGAGGGGGTATGGTCCTGAGGAGAGTACGTGGGTTCCTGCGTCGGATATTAACGCAGACCGATTGGTTCGGGCCTTCCACACTACTCACCCAGATAAACCCGGCCCTGAGGGTCCGGAGGCCCCTCGTAGAAGGGGGGGTACTGTCACGGGTGTGTCGCTGCGAAGATCGTCGCGATTGCACACCCTGACTTCTCACAGCTGAGTTTCTGTTGCTGGGTGTTTTTCGGCAGTGAGAGAGTTAATTCTCCCTCTCTCTGTGCTGGACAAGACCAGCCTCGCTCAGCTGCAATTAATGTTGCGATAATTGGATTCCTTCAAATACCTGCCTGTCTGCTGGGGAAGTGTCGGTGAAAGCATTCATGCAGACCAGCAGAGCGGATCATATTGAGAAGTCTAAAGCTAAGATTACCTGTTGTGGTTTTCTCCTCTCCTCGCTTTATTATTTATCTCCTTACCCGTTGGTGTTCCCTCTGTAGTGATAGTTTTGTATGCAAGGTGTCTTTTATTTTACCCCTTGTACTGTCTCGTTCGTCTTATACTGTGTGTAGGCAGTTACCTTCCCGTTCCCTGTGGTGGTAATCAGGGTCCTTCTCAGGACTAGATTACAGTGGTCAGGGATTCACAGGAGATAGGGTTACGCTGGCGGCCTGGACCTCTGTACCATCAACAGTACCTCCAGGTAGAGGGATTAGTCAGGACCCCAGCTTAGGGTCAGCATAGACCCCAGTCCTCCTGTATGCAGAGACAGCGTGACAGTATGAGCCTGGATCACTCTCTGTCTCCTCCCACTTCATAATGAACTAATCTCTGTCAGGATGGTAAACTAGATGAACTACTCACCAACTACCCATCACTAGTTGAGAGTCCTCAGTGGTTGATACTAGTGATGGGAAATCTCGTTCATTTTGGTGATTAGTTCATTTAGTTCAGTTTTTCTCTCCCCTATCCTGTGAGGAGCTGATAGGAGACGCATCATGTGACCTGTGAACTAAATGTTCTATTGAGAATGACTCAGGACAGGCCCTAGATCAATCTGATGCCTCTCACTGAGCCCAGCAGCGCCCCCTGTGGTAGTGTAGAGTACTGACTCACAATGATTGTGTATGAGGGAGCTGAGAAGCAGTTCAGCATCCACCATTTTGAGAACAGGACAGGAGCCAGTGGTAAAGATTTTAGCAAGACTGATCTTCTAGTCTAGAGGCATGAGCCACACACAGAAACACTCTCTCTCATACACACATATGAGCTGTGTCTGTCTACTGTGCAATTTCAGTTTTTATTAATAATATTATTATTATATTTGTATTTGATGTGTGGTTTAGTGTTTTACTACCTTCTTTTCCAGCATCAGGAGCTATAAGGCTAAGTGCACACGTTCAGGAATGTTTGCAGAATATTCCTGAGCAAAACCAGACTTTTTTTGCGCGGTTTTTGCGCGTTTTTTTTGCGCGGATTTGACGCGATTTTTCCCTGAACTTTCTAGGTCAATAATATAGTGGGAAAAACGCTAGAATTCCACAAAATTAATGAACATGTTGCTAGATTTTCCGCGATGCGTTTTTTTCACAGAAAAAAAACGCACCATGTGCACAAAAATTGCGGAATTCATTCTAAATGATAGGATGCTTAATTCATGCGTTTTTACGCGTTTTTTCCCATGAAAAAACATGAAAAAAACGCAAATAATCCTGAACGTGTGCACTTAGCCTAAAGAGCAAGTGTGAGACAGAGCAGGAGCCTCCTGGAGCTGTATGAGGATCACTCTCTGTCTCCTCCCACTTCACAATGAACTAATCTCAGGATGGTGAACTAGATGAACTATATGAACTGCTGAACTAAATGTTCTATTGAGAATGACTCAGGACAGCCTAGATCAATCTGATGCCTCTCACTGAGCCCAGCAGTGCCCCCTGTGGTAGTGTAGAGTACTGACTCATAATGATTGTGTATGAGGGAGCTGAGAAGCAGTTCAGCATCCATTTTAAGAACAGAACAGAGGTCAGTGGTAAAGATTTTAGCAAGGCTGATCCTCTAGGCTACAGGAGGCCGATCTTATCACAAACATAGGTGAGGGGCATGAACCACACACAGAAATACTCTCTCTCATACACACATATGAGCTGTGTCTGTCTACTGTGCAATTTCAGTTTTTATTAATAATATTATTATTACTATTATATTTGTATTTGATGTGAGGTATAGTGTTTTACTACCTTCTTTTCCAGCATCTGGAGCTATAAAGAGCAAGTGTGAGACAGAGCAGGAGCTTCCTGGAGCTGGATGAGGATCACTCTCTGTCTCCTTCCACTTCATAATGAACTAATCTCTGTCAGGATGGTGAACTAGATGAACTACTCACTCACCAACTACCCATCACTGGTTGATACCTTTTAATGGTAACTGAAAACATGGTAACAAATTGCAGCTTTCGCGACTAGTCAGGTCTCTTCATCAGGCGAAGACTAATACAACATCTGAAGAATCAGATATTTATACACAACACAGCACAGAAACAATGCAATAGATAAGACAAGTGACGTGAAGCAGAACTGTCATTATGGCAGAGGGATGAACATAAATATTGGAACAGTTCATAGATAAGGAGTGAAAGGTTTATTGTCCTCTGATTGGGGTCTGGTTCTGTGTTGTGTGATCTCCTAGAAGATCTGAGGAGCAAATTCCTTAATTGATGTAAAAAGACATAAATCCATGTGATACGTTCATTCCTGCACTGAGAGTGTCACAGGTTGTCATGAGTTTATATTCCCAGACCCTCCTGTCTCTCTCAGATTTAAATTTAGCTTTTTATACAAGTAATTTCATGTCCATCATGCTATGACCGGGGATACAAAACTGTATGGCCACAGGTAGATCCATTCTTTTTTCTCTATTGTGTGGCGATGAGAATTCATCCTTGTTCTCAGTTTTTGCCCGGTCTCCCCCACATACAGACCCCCAGTTGGACATTTAGTACAAATAATTAGGTACACCACATTAGATGTGATGCAGCTGAAAGTACCTGGGATCTTGTAGTCCTGATGGGAGTTGGGGATCTTTATCTTGTCCGTGGTCATTATAGATGGACAGGTTTTGCATTTCTTCTGGTTGCAAGGAAATGTTCCTGCAGCTGTTGGGGAGGACAGGGAGCTTCTGACAATGATGTTTCTTAGATTTGGGGGCTGCCTAAAACACAGTAGTGGGGGGTCTGGAAATATGGATTGTAGTCGGGCATCTTTTTGTAGTAGAGGTTGTAGTTTCCGTGCAGCTCCCCTTAGCACCTCCAGATTTGGATTGTAGGTGACCACTAGAGGCACCCGGTTATTTTCGTCTTTAGCTTTGTAATGTAGCAGGTGATTCCTTGATATTCTGGTGGCTCTTGTAATTTGGTTTTCAATAGTTCTTGGATGGTTTCCTGGTTCAAAAAGGTCTTTCTGAGATGACTAAGGTGTTCATCTCTATCCATGAGGTTGGAACATATACGGTTGTATCTGATGGCTTGGCTGTAGACAATAGAGTTTTTATGTGTTTTCATTGGAAACTGTCCCATTTAAGGTATGTTGGACGGTCGATTGGCTTCAATACCCTACAGCCGCTCTTACTACGTAATAAGTTGACTGATATGGCGGCAGATGAGGGGATGGTGAACTGGATAAGTGACTACCTGATGGACAGGCCGCAGTTTGTAAGGAGGGGGAGGTGGTATCTGGCAGTGTACGGAGCAGTGTTGGAGCCCCTCAGGATACAGTGCTGTCACCCTTCCTCTTCTCATTGTATACAGCTGACTTTCAATATAAATCTGATTTTTGTCACCTCCAAAAAATTCTCTGATGACTCCGTGATTGTAGGGGGCATTGTGGGGGGCCAGAGGAGGAGGAATATAGAAGGGTGGTTTCTGACTTTGTGGATTTGTGTCAGACTAACTGTCTTGAACTAAATGTAAAGAAAACCAAGGAGATGGTGGTGAGTTATAGAAGGAAAAAGGAGGATTACTTACCGATCACCATTGCTGGCCAGGAGGTGGAGATTGTTGAGAGCTACAAATATTTGGGGGT
The DNA here is from genome assembly GCA_033576555.1 of Oophaga sylvatica. Classification (NCBI taxonomy): domain Eukaryota; kingdom Metazoa; phylum Chordata; class Amphibia; order Anura; family Dendrobatidae; genus Oophaga; species Oophaga sylvatica. The sequence goes on from JARQOD010000513.1 coordinate 16,462, forward strand.
TCACCTTGACAGTAAACTCGATTGGAGGTGTCATACAGAAAAGGTTTACAAGAAGGGAATGAGCAGACTGTACTTTCTGCTGCGGAAGCTCAGGTCGTTCAATGTGTGCAGTAAAATGCTGGAGATGTTCTACCAGTCCGTTGTAGCAAGTGCCATCTTTTTTGCTATCATTTGCTGGGGCAGTAGTGTGCGAGTAGCTGACGCTAATAAGCTCAACAAACTTATCAAGAAGGCAAGTGCAGCTGTTGGCCTCCATCTTGACTCTTTTGAGGAGATATTGGAGGATAGAATTCAAAAGAAGTGTAGGGCTATAATGAGCAATAATACACACCCCCTATACGAGCTGTTCTTGAAGCAGAAGAGCACATTCAGCAGCCGTCTAATACTACTAAGGTGCAAGAAGGAGAAATAGATGTCTCTATTTCATTGTTCTGTAGCTTAATGATGGTGTCTAAAAAGTTAATTTCAGTTCTGGAGTAGTTGAGTGTTAAGTTGATGGTGGGATGAAATTGATTAAACTGTTCATGGAACGTCTTTAGCTGTTGCTCAGACTCCGTCCAGATGATTAAGATATCATCAATGTAGCGGTAATAGGCCCGAGGCCTGATGGAACATGAGGACAGAAAGTCGCTTTCAAGCTTGGCCATGAAAAGATTTGCATACTGTGGAGCCATTTTACTTCCCATCGCTGTGCCAGTCTCCTGTAGATAGATCTTGTTGTCAAATTCTAAGTAATTGTGGGTGAGGATGAATTTTGTGAGTTTCACCACAGAATCAGCATCATTCTCGGTGTTTCCCATGAAGACTTTGCAGGCATTTAATCCATCCTGGTGTGGGATATTAGAGTACAAAGATTCCACATCCATGGTGGCCAGGATGGTTCCTTCTGGTAGAGGACCTATTGCTGCTGGTTTATTCAGTAGGTCAGTTGTGTCCTGAATGTAGCTGGGTGTCTCCCTTACCAGGGGTTTAAGAATACCCTCTACCCATCCAGATACCTGCTCAGTAAGGGTGTCCACACATGAAATAATCGGCCTCCCTGGATTTCCAGCTTTGTGGATTGTGTATTGCTGGTAGTTTTGGGGTCTCGCTGTTTTTTTCTCCTCCCTCTTCTTGCACATAGCGCTGCTTTCCCTTTTTTCTCCCTCCAGTCCAGAGGTGTATCTAGGCTTTCTGGCACCCGGGGCAAGAATTCGGTTCAGCGCCCCCTACCCCCAAGCACACATGCGATTTGCACACTTAGTCATGTACGGATGAGCTGCTCTCCCTAATGCTCTCAATGTTCAGTGAAAAACTGAGAGAAGCAGAAGAGAAGCTCGATGTCACAGGACCATAAGTATGAGAGTCGCATATGAGTGAAGTGTCCGTGTGATGACTGCTGGAACTTGCAGAGCTGAATCCTGACATTGCAGCTTCTGAACTAGTTCACTGCACACTTTTAGGGTTCTCCATTACCGGTGGCGAGAGTGCACGGTCATGTCAGCACAAGCATGTGATTTATATACTTCTGGCCACATTCCGACTAGACGTGCCCGGCCTCGCTCCGTTCATTTTCATTGAGTGAGGCCACACATGTCTAGTCAGCATGTGACCGCATGTATGTAAATCACCGGCACGAGAGAATCCTGACAGCGTGCAGTGAGCACTGTGAGAATTCAGAAGTCTGCAGTCACATAGAATGACTGCAGACTCCGCACAGACCTGGAGAACTCCTCTAATGCTCCTGCCATAAATAAAAACATGAGAATTAGTCAGTTTCACAACATTTACATCCAGGTACCTCTAACGCTATGTGCACATGTTGCGGATTCTGTAGCAGATTTTGCCCTGCGGATCAAAATCAAAATCAGAACTGCAAGTGATGTACAGTACGATTCTAGTCAATGGAAATCAAAAAAACGCAGTGCACATGCTGATTTTTTCGCGCAGATTTGGTGTGGATTTAAAACTGCAGCATGTCACTTCTTTTGTGCAGATCTGCAGCGTTTTGAGACCTGCTCTTTATAGGAATCCACAGGTGTCAAAAGGCAGGGGAAATCCGCACAAAAACTGCAGCTAAAAAGGACAAATAAAAGGATAAAAACTGTGCAGATTTTCACCTGCAGTTTCTGCCAAGAGATGCAGATTCTGTGCAGAAAATTCTGCAACGTGTGCACATACCCTTAGATGACGTCATCTCTGGAGTCGTTCTCCTTCTTTCCTTCTTCTTATCCAGACCCCATGATGAGTTTTCTCATCCACAGCCGTCTCTGCAGACCTCCATCTTCTCCGGTCTTCTGCAGCAAATCTCCACACCCTTAAAGACAGAAGAGTCATTATAATGCTCCTATATAAAAATATCTGCAATATACTGTCGCCTCACACTATTCCCCTCCCTCCTCATACTGTCTCCTCTCACATCCCCCTGTTCACCATACTGTCTCCTCATATATTTACCCCCTCACTCTCTATACTGTCTGCTCACACATACCCCTCAATCCCCATACTGTGTCTGCACACATCCCATCACCCTCACTCCCCATACTGTGTCCACATACATTCACTCGTTTGCTCCCCATACTGTCTGCACCCATCCCCTCACTCACCATCCCCACTCCAAATCCCCCACACATTAAGTATCTCCCATCCCCACTCTAAATCCCCCCACACACATTAAATCCAGAATCCCCACTCCAAATCCCCCACACATAAAGTACCTCCCCACTCCAAATCCCCCCACACATTAAGTACCCCCCATCCCCACTCCAATTCCCCCCACATAAAATATGCCCCCCACAAACACACATTATGTCCCCTGTTAATCTTCGGTGGTTTCTTCAGCTCCACAGTGGAGCACTAACCACCAGTGTTCACCCTTCTGGGCGCCGCCGGCGAGTGATGTCAGCAGCGTGATCACATGACCTGATCACGCTGCTGGCGTCGCTCTGACCCGGCGATCAGAGCTTCATTTGTACTGGCATCTGTATAGACGCCAGTATAACTGGTCCCTGGGAGCCAGCGCGCTGCAGCTACTCTGCGCCAGCTGTCAGCTTGACAGCCGGCACAGGGAACCGCCGACTCCTAGTCCGGGGTCGTCAGAATGCAGTCGCGGGGGAGACACTGCGGACCGCTGCATTAGGCAGCCCGACTGTGCCCCCCTGCCAGCTGCGCCAGGGGCACATGCCCCGGCTGCCCACCCTGGATACGCCTCTGCTCCAGTCCCTTCACTATAAAACCTGGGCCTCGTTATACCGCTGTACAGGGGTCTGGTGAAGGCTCATCCACCATGTTGTCAGACTGTGGCCCCTGGCTCCGGGCCCTCGCTCCTGTCTGCACTGTGACTTGTGTTATCCTCTGGTATCTGATATTAGTACACGGCGTCTCGCCATCAGTCAGTGCTGTGACATCGGCCGGCGCTGGAGAATGCTCTTCTAAGTAAATCCTTGGAGACGTTCCCGGCTCTTACAACTCTGATATCTGCATGGCACACATGCAGATTAACCCCTTCATGACCAGGGCGGTTTTTCGCTCCCCTTCTTCCCAGAGCCATAACTTTTTTACTTTTTCCATCAATATGGCCATGTGAGGGCTTGTTTTTTTGTGGGACAAGTTGTACTTTTGAACGACACCATTAGTTTTACCATGTCTTGTACTAGAAAACAGGAAAAAAATTCCAAGTGCGGAGAAAATTGCAAAAAAGTGCAATTCCACAATTGTCTTTTGTTTGGCTTTTTTTTACTATGTTCACTAAATGGTAAAACTGAGCTGCCATTATGATTCTCCAGGTCATTGCGAGTTCATAGACACCAAACATGTCTAGGTTCTTTTTTATCTAAGTGGTGAAAAAAAATCGAAACTTATGTAAAAAGTGCTGAGCTGACGTTTTTAGTGATACCATATTGGTGCAGATACGATCTTTTGATCGCCCGTTATTGCGTTTTAATGCAATTATGGTTAAAGCACAATTAAGTAGAAAATAAACCCTTTTAAATTATATTGAAATTAGCAAAAAGAAAAGAAAGGGGGTATTAAGACTTAACATTTATTCTAAAAACGTTAAAATTGGACACATATAGTAAAGCACCATCCTCTATTTAGATATATTGAGGATATATGATATATGTCAGAGAGAGTAGTTAAATAATGGGGGACCGATACAGTAGAGTAGCAGCAAAAAAATAATTTGTTCTGCACCGCTAGAACCAATGTTACAAAGACAATCTAGCACCGCTAGAATTGGCATTAATGCTGTCTACTATATCATGAGCAGCTATATTTAGACGCCATCAATAAGGAACGATCTCACCCGTTCAAAAGACGTCTTTTTAGGGGCCCATTCATAAATCATAGTCCCAGATATATGAAGCCTTTTCCCAACGCGTTTCCTCCATTAGGATTCATCAGGGGATATGGCAAATATGGATAAACATTGCTTCAATGCATCTCTCTATTTTAATGCAATGTTGCAGCGACCAATAAAACGTAATTCTTCCATTTTGACTTCTTTTCTCGCTACTCCGATTAGCGATCAGGTTAATCCTTTTTTTTAATGATTGATCGGGCGTTTCTAAATGCGGCGATACTAAATATGTGAATGTGTGATTTTATTTTATATTGAATGAGGCTAAAGGGGGTGATATGAACTTTTATATTTTTAGAAATGTTTTTTTCACTTTTGCCATGCTTCAATAGTGTCCATGGGAGACTAGAAGCTGCCATAACTCGATCGTCTCTGCTACATGCACCATGTTCCAAATTATTATGCAAATCGGTTTTAAGTGTCATAGCGTTTTTTGTTTTATTTTGTAAATGAAACCCATTGATGGTATTGTGCCTCAGGGTTCTTTGGATCACTGAAATCAATCTCAGATACATGTGATAATTAGTTTGCCATGTGAGCCCAATAAAAGGAAAACTGGATGTTCCACACTATTAGGCAGGCCCGAGTTTTCAAGTAAAATGGGAAAGAAAAAGGATCTCTCTGCTGCTGAAAAGCATCAAATAGTGCAATGCCTTGGTCAAGGGATGAAAACATTAGATATTTCCCGAAAACTTAAGCGTGATCATCGTACTGTTAAGAAATGTGTGACTGATTCGGAGCACAGACGTGTTCGTGCTGATAAAGGCAGAATGAGGAAGGTTTCTGCCAGGCAAGTTCTTTGGATTAGGCTACTTTCATACATCAGGTTTTTGGCGTCAGGCGCAAACCGGCTATTTTTTTGAAAAACCGGATCCGGTGAAATCTACCACCTTTTCCGGTTTTTTCACATTGACTTGTATTAGCACCAGATGGCCTTGCTGTTCTTCCGTTTTTCATTCCGGCGTCTGGAAAAAATGGCTACAGTTTTTTGTCTGCGGCGAAAAACCGGACAATGCCGGATCCAGCGCTTCTGGCTTTTTGCTACAATGGAAGTCTATGGACGCCACAATGCGCCGAATCCGGAAAAAGAAGGATCCGGTGGCTGGATCCGGTTTTTACGTCTGAGCATGCTCAGAAGTAATTGGCAAGCCCCCAGGAAACATATATAAACAATGCCAGTGGGGCCCTTAGCCATTACCATGCAGCCAACCAAACAGAGAGGAGCCAGCCGCAGAGGAGCAAGCAGATGTCCAGCAGCTGTAGAGCCAGGACATGTCTTCTTCTTCTGGGAGCCCTCCCTCGCGTCGTCAGCGCTTAGAGGTAAAAAATGTTTTTTTTTATTTCACAATCCATCTCTGATATGCCATCTCTGAGCACGTTGTCCTAGTGCATCGGCTATTTGGCACAATGGCAGTGCTTCATTTGGGGGCCACCCATATTCGTGCCCTCTAGATGGTAAAATGGCCCCCTAGAAAATGTTAATGCCGTGTGCAAGTTCCCTAGAAAAGTGACCAGATTTTACCCTAGAAAGTAATGATGCCCTGTGTATTATTTTGATGGTCACATAAGTGCTCTTCTATGCCCCCCTGTAAATGTGTGTGTGTATATATATATATATATCTAAATATATTAATTGATGATTTTTGTATAACAGGAATCTGCAGCTGTAGAGGTGCTCCCAGAAGAAGAACAAAGGGGTGGAGAGATACCTGGAGTGGGCTCTCAATTCGTAAGTTTCTTGCATGCATCGCAGAAACACATCATCACACTGCACACAACACATAAGAAGAGATCATTACAGACATCACACTGCACACAACACATAAAAAGAGATCATTACAGATATCACACTGCATACAACACATAAGAAGAGATCATTACAGATATCACACTGCAGACAACACATAAAAAGAGATCATTACAGATATCACACTGCACACAACACATAAGAAGAGATCATTACAGATATCACACTGCACACAACACATAAAAAGAGATCATTACAGATATCACACTGCACACAACACATAAGAAGAGATCATTACAGACATCACACTGCATACAACACATAAGAAGAGATCATTACAGATATCACACTGCAGACAACACATAAGAAGAGATCATTACAGATATCACACTGCACACAACACATATGCCTACATCCAAGCACATAATTTTTTTTATTATAGTCTTCTGAATCTGGTGCTCGGCCAAGAGGTCCTCGAAGCGCCTCCCAGGGTCGTCGGCGTCAGCGGCAGGGCGGTCTCCATCGGGTAAGTACCTTTTTTTTTTTAATCTACTTTTTTTGGTTGTTTTGAGTCTAATTTTTTTTTCCTTTTTTAACAGGCTTCACAGCGTGCTCCTGACTCGGACGGTGAGGAGGCCGGGCTGAATGTTGACCTCCTCATCGATCCGATACGATATCGGGAACCGCTGTGGAACATGGGGGACAAAAGCCATGCCAATCTAATTGTGACCTGTCGGCTCTGGGAGCAAATCTGTGCACTACTCATGGACCACTGGGAGGACCTCGATGCTCGGGCCCAGATTCAAGCCGTAAGTATACACAGTTCAGTTATGTTGCTGGATATAAAGCAGTGTTTCTCAAACTCCAGTCCTCGGCCCCCACGGTCATGTTTTTAGGATTTCTTTTGTATTGCGCAGATGGTGGAAGTATCATCAAGGCATCAGGAATTCTCTCACCTGTGCAACACTATGGAAATCCTGAAAACATGACCCGTGAGGGCTGTGAGGACTGGAGTTTGGGAAACCCTGATGTTGTATACTAACCAATTTGTGCTTTCACTTTTCAGGTGAGAGAATTGTCAAACGGTGGCGGTCTATCAGGGATCGCTTCAAGAAGGAGTTCAACAAAGAGATGCGGGCCCCGAGTGGATCTGGAGGACGCAGGAGCAAATATAAATATGTGAAAGCCCTGTCGTTCCTCCGGTCAACGATGGTGACCAGAAGGTAAATATTACACACCCCAAAAAAAAAAATGTTTACATGTCTGTTAAAAATGCTTAATTTCATATATTTTTCCAGGACTAGTTACCAGATGCGATACTCTAAAGAAAAAAAATGTCACAATGTTTCTTATAAAAAATGTAGTGGTTTATTGGACTGTCCACCAAAAAAACATCATTGCAGGAAAACATAAAATGAGTGAAATAGTTACGAAGAGATTGTCCATTTGTCCATAGCAAAACTTGTACACTTCTTCCTTGGTGTCCTGAATGGTAAATGACATTCTCTCTCTGTCAGCAGCATCTCAGGGAAGCAACACGTGGTTACATGGCAGCTGTTCATTCATCGTAGTGTCAAAGTGTCCATGGAGTGTGTCTGAGAGAGTGAAGAAGCGTCCCCCTCCCTTCGTGTAGTCATTATATATATGTCCCTTAGATCACGTGGTCTCTATATATGGGGATGACACTTTACCATACAGAAATAGCATCTGTAATGTCAGCTGAAAGTCAATGTACTCGGTACAGAATTGAGTGTAAAGAATAAATCCATAACCAATAATTAATATTTAACAATTCCCCCTTTTGAGGGTGACAGACATTAATTGGAACCCTCAAAGTAGAGAAGTTCATCTTTAGATAATCAGATCTTTTTTTCTTTTTGGCAAAAATAATTTAATTCCATAATAATAATAATATCAGATTATTGTTATACACTCATAACATAATTATGTGAATTCATGTTATGGTAAGCCGTGACCAATATTCATATAAAATATGTGTCTTATATTTCCTAAACTTAAATCGAAGCATCTCGGTCCAGTCATCATCATCTGATGTCATCTGGTCTTCTTTGACGTTGTCATGATTTTTGAATATAGCAGAGTTATTGATTATACTATACTCATTGTAACATAACCCTATGTGAATATTAGTGGTTATGGTAGCCGTTGTCATGTCCCAATATCATATATCAAATGTTGTGATACTTGATATTTCACTAAAGTCCTGAGATAATCGAAGCTTAATCTGAGCAGGTCCTTTAAAGCTACTTCATGGTCCCTGTATTTCGGATCCCTCTCCGCACTGGTCTTGGACAGGTCGTGAGTCTTTGCATCGCTTGACAGGTAATGAGACCTTTCTTGATTCATTTGAAAACACAGTCTTATATGATAATTCTTTGAAATAACATGTAGATATTGTGGAGACCGGTGTCATGTGTCATCAAAGTCATAAATTCAATGTTGATAGGAAAACAAAGTCCATTGATGAAATGAAGCTTAATATCTGAGCAGTGTCACCTTTAAAGACTGACTTACATTGGCTCACCTTGGATATTCTGGATCTCCTCATCCGCACTGGTCTTGGAACAGGTGTGACGTCTTTGATCAGCAAAGCAAGGGTTAAATGACTATTCCTTGCTAAGATAGCACCATAACAGTCCTTAGTCCTAATGACAGACTCATGTCAGGGTTGTAGCTTCTGACAATTACCTTATTGTTCACCAGCTTCATGAAGCTTCATAGTGATAGGAAACCACTGGAGCGTGATAAAAACGTGATCACACAGTTCATATTAGCATCATAGGATCATCGTCCTCTGCATTGTGGTTGTCAGTGGTGAATACTGCATCGTGTGTCAGTGGTGAATACTGCATCGTGGCTGTCAGTGGTGGATACTGCAGTCGTGGCTGTCAGTGGTGGATACTGCAGTTGTGCTGTCAGTGGTGAATACTGCAGTGTGGCTGTCAGTGGTGGATACTGCAGTTGTGGCTGTCAGTGGTGGATACTGCAGTTGTGGTGTCAGTGGTGAATACTGCAAGTTGTAGTTGTCAGTGGTGAATACTGCAGTGTGTTGTCAGTGGTGGATACTGCAGTTGTGGTTGTCAGTGGTGAATACTGCAGTCGTGGCTGTCAGTGGTGAATACTGCAGTCGTGGCTGTCATGTGGATACTGCAGTCTGTGTCAGGTGGATACTGCAGTTGTGGTTGTTAGTGTGAAATGAATTGTAATTGACACAGTCTATTATTACTCAGACATCATATAGCCTTTTTACCTCTGGACTTCGGCTTTTTCTTCTTGCAACTTTTCAAAATTACTTGAATTTAGAAATATGAAAAGTGTTTATTAACGTAATTCCAATATCTTGCTTGAAGTCTTCATTCCCTATTCTATACCAAATCTGGTAATTTTCCTAACCTATAATATCACAGCGTACCATAGCAATCAGTAATATCCATAGAATTATTATCAGAATAATAATATGGAATTCATGTTTGTGTAGTAAAACAATAAATGATAATGCATTATTAACCATATTCTTCATGAGACAGAACATTTTTATGTCATAGGTGTAATTACCTTTCCAACCCATAGATGTCAGTGTGTTTTTATGTAACAAGTGTTTCCATCTTTATTACTAAACTTTATTAATGGAAAATATTTATTAGACCAATAATAGGTAAGAATGTATAGCCATGAACCAAAATGTGAATATGAGTGAATGAATGAAAGAATTATTGTATTTACTCAGAATTAAAACATTTTCTTTTCATGAACCGATATCTTCACTATATTTAATGAAGCAATATTCTCATACTAGACAGTAGTTTATTAAATATTGATGTTTTTTTTTCTTGATTGAGATAAAAAATAAAAATTAAGAATCAAAAATAGAGATAAAGGAAGAATAAAATTAAAAATGAAAAATAAGAATAAAATGAAAAATAAGAATAAAAATGAAAATAAAAATAAGGCCTTTATATGTTTATGACAAATGCCGAGTAGTTATGTTCTCAGTAACACATACCCTTAATATTTCCATTATCTGGATGATTTCATATTTGTCATGACCTTGTGTTACCAAAATATTCATATTATGCAACTTTGCATGTAATCCCCTTCTTAGTGTAAAGAAATGACTCTTTATAATACTTAATGTTATGTTCTCTAGTAGTTATACCATTGTACCTTTCTATATTCTTTAAAATGTGTGAAGAAGAGGTGTTGATGAAATGTGATGATGTATTCAAAATCTAAAACACATTTCCCCCTTAATACCGGGAAAAAAAATATTATTTTATGAAATAATTGATTTATCAAAACCAAAATGAAAAAATAATTGTTTTATAAATTATTTATGTAACTTCTATTTTAGCTTTAAACCATCTATTTTTCTGAAGATGTGTACCATCTATGTAACCATTAAAAATAACATTGAATATCATAAAATTATCTTTTGGGAAAAGGAAAAATAATAATCTAAATGTAAATTTTCTTGATAAACCATTTTGATGTGTGATTACACTTATCTACTATTAACTAAAAAATAATAATTACTAAAGAAATATATGTTGAGTAGATAATATTCATTATGTACCTTAATATTCTAATTGAACTGATTTGTATTATTTCTCTTAAAAACAAGGTTGTTTGTTTTCTCGCATACCATGAATTATGAAACCTCTCCTTTCATACATCACATACTCTTAGGTTATATTCACTCTTAGCAGCTGCTCATACACACATCTGTCATCTGTCACTCAGACTGTGACACATATAAGTTCACACCACAGATTCCTCATACAAAAAAGTTGGAATACATATATTTTAACCCAAATACTTGTATCCTAATTATCAATAATAAACTATTAAATTTAATATTTTAATTTTCTTTGAATATTCCCCAAATACACATAACATAAACTTTGTGAACCATTTATAGATAGAAGGACTCATAAGAAAATTAGTTATGAGCTGTTTCTATATTTTGTGCAAGGTTTGCAACTGAAATTGAACCCTGTAACTTAAGAGGCCTAAAGAAAAATTATTTTCACTGAAGCTACAAGAGCTTTGAAATAGGTGTATATAGGGGCCTTATAATTAGAACAGTTTAAAATGTCACATACTTTGACTGTCATGCAGTAAGAACATATTGCCATGCAAATAAATAACTTCAAAATGTTAGCAACACACAAAAACTAAATTTAGATTCAGTTAGTTATATATTATTTCCTTTTTAAGTGTTAAATATATATAAAATCATGCAGTTATTAGAACTTCCTGTGTAAATAAAGGCATAAATCCATGTAAGAGAATTTTTTCCCTATTAAATCCTACTTTGAAGTGAAAATTCTAAGGATAAATAAGAGATAAGGTTAATATCATATACAAAAACAAAACAATTGCAATGTCTTATACATATTGTGAGACAGTGAGAGTATGTGTATTGAATGGGGTGTATTTTCACCTAGCTACTTTACTGACTGGTATAAGGGAGGTGTGTGTGGCTTTGTAGACCTAGTGGTAGGGAGAGGGGTCATTACACCATCCATTCAAGTACACGCTTGCAGCTCAGACCTGTGGCCACTCAGGTGATAATTAGGAAACCAGAAGTAGGTGTCTGGGAATACAGACAGTGCTGGAACTAGTTTAGTCTGGACACAGGAAGGTGTCCCGGCACGAGAAACAGTTTCCAAGTCAGAGTGGGAGCTGTCTTTAGCCTGGACACAGGGAGGTGTCCTGGCACGAGGAAGCAGTCTCCAGGATTGGGAGCTGTCTTTAGTCTGGACACAGGAGGGTGTCCCGGCACAAGAGGCGTCTCCAGGAGTGTGAGCTATCTCAGTCTGGGTGCAGGAGGTACCCCGGACACAGGAGTAGTCTCAGTGAGAATCCGTGCGAATAGAGGCTGAATAGGAGTGGATCTCTCTCAAGTCTGGACGCTGAAGGTGCCTTCAGACACAAGGAGGAGTATCTTGGAAACTCCATACTGGTAACATATATCATATGTGTTGTTTTGGGGTACAGACTGGTAGAGTCTGGACCCGGATAGACAGGGCAATCTATCTATGTGTAATTAGTGGCTAGACAAACCTAGGTTTTCTGTTTATGCTTTGTTTTATCTGTTTGCTGTGGACTTTAATAAAACTGGTTGCGGCCAGTTTTACACCAGAACTGCTGTCTGAATGAACTGTTTATATGCCATTCTGTCTACCCAGACAGCGATCCTAGAGCTATAACCCCTGGAAAGGTTACAATTGGTGGAGAATGCTGGGGCAGCGCAGTGGCTGATACAGTTAGTGCTGGAGTGTGCATGCAGCACAGAGGCTTAGAGACAGCAATAAAGGTGAAGTCTGTTGAAATAGCAGCAGAGGAAAAAAAAAAAAAAGTGTGTCAGCAGAAACGTCTGTTTGGAGCAGTCTTGGAGAGACAGTGGCCCTGATAGGGTCTGCAGAGAGAGAATGTATGCACAGCAAAGCTGAACTTGTTGTGAAAATTACTGTGGAATGTGCAGCAGCAAAAGAAACGTCTGTGGAGCAGTCTTAAAGAGACAGTAGCCCTAATAGACTTTGCAAAAGAAAAAAAAAAAAAAAAAGGGTGTTGACACAGCAAGGCTGAATTTTCTGTGGAAAAAAGCTGTGTAGTGTGTATGCCTTGACTGAAGTCTGCCGTTGTGAAGACAGAGAAGTCTGACAGCATGGACGAGTGTGGATACAAGCATCTTGCTGTGACTCAGTGGGGTCACGAAGGCATCTTGCTGTGACTCAGTGGGGTCACGAAGGCATCTTGCTGCAACTCGGCGGGGTTGTGAAGATTGTCGTCGCACTCAAATCCAGTTTTGCTGTGGCTCGGCGGGGCTACGAAGATTTTTTCAAGGGAAAGCGGTGAAGTTCTGGTGTGAACAGTGCTCCGCGATGGCTGTGAATGGAGCCACGAATGGGTCTGACAAGTCGGACCGCATATTTGAGAAATGTCTACTGGACATGAAACTGGACATGGTGCGGGAGCTATGGGCACCGTATGGAATGGCGGCAGTGGACCATTCTATGGACTCTCCGGGGGTGCCAGTGTTGTCACAGAATGCCCGGGGAGGTGGTAAGAGATGTTATGAACTGAGTCCTAAGACTACTGCTGATTTTTTGTGTAAAAATTACCCTGCCGGTGTGGTTGTTAAAAAGGGGGCGGAGTCTAAAAAAGGGGCGGATTTTCACAAGAGTGTAGAGTGTGGAAACATGAAAATTGTTACTGGTGGTGGGTTGGTACCTCCTAAAAATGACAATGTGACCGTTGATAACGGGGTAGCTCCAGTAGAAGGGGGTGACGTCAAAGTGGGAGGTGACCTGTTAGTCCACAACACCATGGGGAGTGACACAGACCCCGTAGCTGACTGGGACACTATGAAAGTAAAAAGTGAGTTCAGTCAGGAGAGGCTAGACGAGGGAAGAGAGTCCTCCTCTCGTCGTAGACGGCGCAAGGGCCACAAAAAGGTTGTTCCGGTAGTACTCGCTGAAAATGAAAATGAAGAGAATGTAGTACTGTCTGCCTATGCTTCAAGTGTGGATTCTCCTTTAGAGGTAGAAAAGGAGGGGGCCAGTCATGGCCAAGAGCTGGAACCTATTCGGCTGCAGTATCAGAGTGACATGCTGCAATTATGTGAAAACCTGGAGGACGTGTCCTCAGACCAGCGAGGTCTATAAGGAAGCAACGAGGAAGTTATCCTGTGGCAGAATATGTTCTTTGCCATTAAAAAGGACCGCCGCAAAATCAAGGAAGAGGTTTTGCAGTTGAAGCGTGAGAAGGAGGCGCTGCAGGATGGAGTTTCTGGAAGTGAACAAATCCTAGAACGACTGCGCGAACAGCTCAACCAGGAGCTGTGTGACTCCAAGAAGGAGTGTGGTGAACGCAGTAGGGAACTGCAACAGATGAAGAGAGATTATGTGGATCTCCTCAGGGTCAAAGAAAAATTAGAAGAGGAGAAGATGGATGCAGAGCAAATGCGCCAGGTGGTTGAGACCACTCTGCAGGACACCCGTGATGAAAATGGTGATCTGCGCAGAAAAACCCTAGGTCTGGAAGCTCAGGTGAAGGAGCTACAGATGTCCTGTGATACTCTCCAGAAGGCGGAGATGTGCCTTAAGGAAAAGCTCAGACAGATGGAAGCTGAGCGGGAAAAGATGGAGGAGTCCCTCAGAGAAGCTACAGACCAGGGCCAGGAGTTGGCCACTGGAGATGAGAGGTCGGATGATTCGGTGGATGTCGGAGCCGAGATCAAGGAGCTCAAGGAGTGGTTACAAGCCCATTGGACGCAAGAGAAGCTGCAGAGACGGGCTGCTGAGAGGCGAATGGCGGAACTAGAGGAAGAAGTTCTCGGGCTTAAAAGTCGCCTGATACAGTGTCACTCGGTGAACAAGGCCTCCTTGGAGAAAGAAAAGGGCAACCACGTTGCACTCGCTTCCCTTGGCCAGGAGAAGATAGACCTGAGGAGAGCTAAGAGTGTGGTAACGGAAGATAATTGTGAAATGGAAGTGGTCCGGACGGAAATTCACGAAATTGTAGCTGTGAGTCAGCTCAGAAGAAGTGTAAAGGGGGAAGAAGCTGAAAGTCAGTTGTCCCTGAACCCTGAGCTGATTGATCGTCTGGAAACCACTGGTGAGACCGAAATGTGTCGGTACAAGTGCCTCGTAGATGTACCCGAGGACTTGAGAGAAGAATGCACCCGTGAGTCTGTGCATGAAGCGTTTAGGAAGGCCGTGGGAGCCTGTAAGGTGTACTCGACCTCAGGAGCTAAACAGCTGGTGGTCTTATCCACGACTGAAGTTACAGTGAAGAGGGTGGCAATCCTAAGTGACATGCACTGGCGATGTATTCGCACAAAGCGGTTTCTCCGGTTGAAGACAGAACAAACCGTTAGACAACTAAAGCTTATGAGAAAAGCTCACAGTCTACAGGAAGAGGTCATCCGGGTGCCTCATGTTCTGGTGAGAAAGCTGATTTGGAGAAATGGCCGAGCCATGCAGATAATGGTGAAGAAGTCTGGTGTGGTGAAAGTAAGCAGTCCACGTGATCGTCGGGACTGGATACCAGATGAAGACGGCATGGTGTCATTCTACGCTATAGGAACGGAAGAAAGTCTTGAATATGTGCGCATGCTGGTGGCGTACCGTGTGACCTACCTGCGAGAGGTAGAACAATTGAATCTCGCTAGACAGCGAGTAGATAGACAGCATCATCTGAGCAGCAGAAGATGGCAGCCGTCTAAGAATAGTGAGACCCAACAGAGAAAGGGCCCCCTAAATAACAGAACAGCTATGGCTGAAGTTAGGGACCTTACAAGATGTCCTGAGGGTAGTGGGCGTGGGTTTAGAGGTAGTGAGACCTCCAGTAACTCAGGTTTGAGAGGCCCATACAGACGACCCGATAGAGTACCGGACAGTACAGAGTCTAACCGGACCTTAGATACCCAGGCAAGACCTGACAAGGTTACAATTGACCACTGGGAGCAAAGGGGAGACCTGACAAGGTTACGTCCCAGAAATGTGACTGGACGAAGTCTGTGACAATGACAGACGGTAGGTCCCTAAGGAATGAGCGAATGTCATTGACTAATATTCCGGAGGGGGGCTGAACAGAGCAAGGGACAAGTACATAGTCTCTGTGTGAACTGTGGGTTGAGGTGATTGGATATATTATGTGTTCAACCCTACAAGCTTAAACTTATGTGATGATAATGATCATAATGATGATGATAATGATGATGATGCTAATCATAATAGTGATGATACTGATGGTGGTGATGACCGTGATAGAGATGAAATTCCTTTGCAGGTGATGTTGGGAGAAGAGGAGAGGTTTCCTCATGCTGCCATGAACAATAACCTGTTGTATAGGGACACTGAAGTCCAGGGAGAGGTCGTGAGACAGCTCCTGGTACCTGACCTATATAGAAGTATAGTGCTGATGCAGGGTCCGGAGTTCACTGTCTCTTTTGGATTGTTGACCAGCCCTCCGGTCTGGATGACCAGCCCTCCGGTCTGGAGAAGAGGGGGGGGATATGTGAGACATTGAGAGTATGTGTATTGAATGGGGTGTATATTTCACCTAGCTACTTTACTGACTGGTATAAGGGAGGTGTGTGTGGCTTTGTAGACTGGTAGAGTCTGGACCCGGATAGACAGGGCAATCTATCTATGTGTAATTAGTGGCTAGACAAGCCTAGGTTTTCTGTTTATGCTTTGTTTTATCTGTTTGCTGTGGACTTTAATAAAACTGGTTGCGGCCAGTTTTTACCAGAACTGCTGTCTGAATGAACTGTTTTCATGCCATTCTGTCTACCCAGACAGCGATCCTAGAGCTATAACCCCTGGAAATGTTACAATATATATATATATATATTGGCTTTAATGTAATTCTAAACATTACTGTAGTTTATTTTAATTATATCACTATAGATATAGATATACAGTTATACAATCTCTACTTATACAAGTATACTATATACTGTATGAATATATATATCTACAAAAACTACAGGATTATATTTATAAAATAATTACAAATAACTGAATAATATATTGTATAATACTTTTACACAACATATAATTTCATTTTCAGTCAATTCCTAAACCAAATCTTATTTCTTTGTCAAAGATGTCCTGAAAAACTCTGTTAATCATTCCTTTTTTTAATGATTGTTTGAGCAGCTCCGATAATGAGCTGTAAACTGAAGACTTAGATAAGTCATTTTGAGAAGACATCTGTTCTTGTCTTTCAGTGTCCGCCATTTGTCTCTTTACAGAGCGGTCTGAACTTTGAATTTTCAACTCTTTTTGCAAAGTGGACTCTTGGATTTTTTTATAAGGTTTATAACAAATATGTAATTTTCTCCGTATGTCATAGATTTGATTACGGGGATGACTCAGTTTAGGAGATTTTGACACTGGCTTTTGAAAAGATCTTACTCTATCACGATTCTCATGTTTTCTAGCAAAATCAAGGGATTGCGCACATTCAAATAAAGTATCTTTTTGTGACGCAATAACACGAGATACAGAATTTAGGAATCCAAATTTGTCCACAAAATACTTTATCATTGATATTGTTTTGACATTGGTAATTAGAGTTTTGTACAACCTTTCAAATATGGACATGAATGTAAAAGTACATTCTTTCCGACCAATCCTTAATTTTTGAAGAATATCAATATCTGGACAATTTTCATTTAATGCACAGAAAATCAGAATTTTCAATCTGTCTTTATCATCTAGATCTCCATGTAAGTCATTATCAAAAGTCAACTTTAATTTTAAACGTCTGGAAAAGGTTGCAGGAAGCCACAATTTAAATAATTGATTTTTCTCGTCATTACTTAAATCAAGCTTGTCAACAAAGCTTTCGAAGATTTCAGAATTTCTGCATACATGGATTTTGTTATCATATGCAGGAATGATTTTGCATAATTTTAACAAATTTTTCCTAACTTTAATTTGGAGTTGGGCCTGTGAATAGTCTTCTATTTTTGGTGGCCATTGAACATCCGTCCCTCGTACGTCATCTGCATCAGTTCTCAAGTCTCCTCTCATGTTTCCTCCTACATCAGTTCTCAAGTCTCCTCCCATGTTTTCTCCTACATCAGTTCTCAAGTCTCCTCCACATAGTTTCCTCCTACATCAGTTCTCAAGTCTCCTCCCACATTTCCACCATCTTTTTTTACGTCATCAGAGACAAGGTCACCTTGAGTAGCCATTACAGACACATGTCCCACATGTTGCTCAATTTCCTCATTACAGTCAATCTCAGGATCACTGGTATGATCTGACACTATTTCTACACAGTCATTTTTAGATTTCTCTAATACGAACTTGTGAAATACGTCAACTAACTGTAAAATATTTTTTAATTTCTCTTTCTCTATTAAAGGACACCAGCTTAGATTCTAGCTTTAGATTTTCCATTTCACATTCTGCATATAAGCTGAGCCATAAAACTTCTAAATTAGACTGATCTACAGACATAAATTTCAGTCTACTTTGCTTAGAAAAGAAGTAATGACATCCATTGTTTCTTACCTTGAAATATCTCAGCTTGTGGCTCCTTTCTTGGACAATGGCCTCTTGTCATCAGCACGTCTGATTCCTGTAGTACGTCTGATTCCTGTAGTACGTCTGGCAACTCTTAGTCCACATTCATAGGTTCTTTTCTGATCCTGAAATATCGTAGTGTGATTTCTTTGACGACTTGCACATCTGACGTAATTTTTGCTTCTATTCCTCCTCCCCTTGCAAGTTTTCAGAAATTCACACTCTAAAAATCAAGTGTGACTGGCTGGCTCTCCAAAATGTTAAAAATGCTTAATTTTGTATATTTTTCAAGGACTTGTTACCAGATGCGATACTTTAAAGAAAACGTCACGTTTCTTATAAAAAAAAATGTAGTGGTTTATTGGACTGTTTACCAAAAAAACATCATTACAGGAAAACATAAAATGAGTGAAATAGTTACGTAGAGATTGTCCATAGCAAAACTTGTACACATCTTTCCTTGGTGTCCTGAATGGCAAAAATGACATTCTGTCTCTGTCAGGAGCGTCTCAGAGAAACAACACATGGTTACATAGCAGCTGTCCAGAAGAGAGAGTGAGAGCCCCCCCCTCCCTTCGTGTAGTCTTATATATGTCCCTTAGATCACGTGGTCTCTGTATATGGAGATGACACTCTACCATACAGAAATAGCATCTGTAATATCAGCTGAAAGTCAGTGTACTCAGTACAGAATTGAGTGTATAAAGAATAAATCCTTAACCAATAATTCATATTTAACATTCTCCTAGCTTATATCTGTCAACAAGAAAGTCAGCCGACACGTGGGTGCCAAATACCCAAGGTTTTATTGGATGTGGTTGACCTAAATGTGGTTTGTGTAAGTATGTGCCCAAAGCAAAAATGTTTCATCTACTAAACAGAATAATATAATATTGGACGTCTCAGTAGTTGTAGCTCCTCATGTCACTGACATCTGTCATGAACTGGGGGTGTTTGGTTGCCCCCCAGTTCATCAGGGGATTTATTATATCCCACTTTCGGTTTGTAACTTGCAACTCTCTGGCATCCCCCTTACCCTCGGGTCAGTCAGGGAACTGCGCCTAGGATAAGTAGTCGCCAGACGGGCCACCTGGTCGTGTACTGCCTATTTGGCACTCAGCAGGGAGGGTTGTATACTATTCCCGGTCACCGGTGGGGAAATGCACTTGTAAACCTCCGTCCGTCACTGCCAGTCTCCCAAAAGCCCAGAACACTTTTCTGCCACCAGCTCCTGATTTTTATAATTAATATCTGGTCAGGAGCCAACCCAATCAGTAGCGCTGACTTAGTTGAAGGACGTGGCCATAAGTATTAGAGCAAGGAAAACCAAACTAGTAAATATTGTAGCTTTTGCTCCAAAAAGAAATAGGCAGTGTTTACAAAATTTTTTAAAAAAGATATAACAAATGACACAATCTACAGTATATACCGACAATTGCAAAACAAAATGGATTAATGATGAGGACTTACATAGCTCAGTTACAGGCACACCATGTGGAGGTGGGGAGGGGCGCCTTCCCCATGGGACGTTGGTACATCAGCAGAGCCTCCTAGCTGACACCCCGGGCAAATGACACCCTCCTAACTGGGCTTCATAATCATAGACCCTCTGTTCATGACATCACTGAGTGGGCGGAGCTATGGAATGCAACCCACTTTTCACAAGGACTGAAAACTTACTAACACCTTATTAATTCCGTATCTCGGGCTGTGAGGCTCATAGAGACGCGGCAGAACTATCATTTTTCCGAGTATGAAATTGGCGTTCATTTAAGTTCAAACCCGAACTGTCAGCCAGCTAGGGGTAAGTAGGGAACCGGTTCTCGGCTCCTGATAGGTGCTGAGCTCCCAAAACCCACCAGTGTAGAGCTTGGACCGTGTGGTTTCCAGAAATATGTGCTTCCTATTTCTGTGAATATTCTATGTTAAGATATTTGGTCTTTAAGGAACACTGTACTAGGACAAAGAAGTTTTGGTTTGCCATGTGCTTCAGGCTGCTTGTAACCAATTTAGGGCCATAAAACTACACAGGGGGGGAAACTGTAAGGGGGATCATTGCTGCAGCATGTGTACTGTGCACAAACCTAATGGGGGGAAGGGAAGCGGGTGTGTGTCCCAGTTAATGCAGTGGAAAGTTCTCCAAGTGTACTTAGGATATGAGCATATTCATATTATCGTGACATCATATAGTGTGAAGCTTGCCCACTGCAATATGTGGGGAACCTGAAGTCACTGCATTGGGGACACATTAGGGACGTTCTCAGCCCCACAACACATAATAAATATGAAGACTCCTGGGACTCTGGAGAGAGGAGACCAAAATAAACGTTTGTTTTGAAACTGATGGCTCCAAAACTGTATGACATTGTAAAGGTGAGAAATACAATGAGAAATGCATGGAACCTACATTATACCTGGTGGTGGCAGTGTTCTTATGTGGAGATTGCACAAGTGCTGCTGGTGTCAGGAGCTACGTTTCATTGATGGCATCACGAATTCACAGATGTTCTACTCTACAGTGAAAGAGAAGATGCTGCCATCACTCCGTGCTCTTGGTAGACCTGCACTTCTCCAACATGACAATGATCCAAAACACACATGTAAGGCCAATGTTGTATTTCTGAACAGGGTGAAAGTGATTCAGAGGCCAAGTGTCTTCTGATTTGAACCCAACCACACACCTATGGTGAATCCTGAAGAGACAAGTTGTCATCACTCTCCATCCATCATCTACGCAAAAAGAGCTAGTTCTTGAAAAAGGAAAAAAGATAGATCATGTATTATGTCACCAACTTGTTCATTCCATGCATAGAAGACTTGAAGCTGTGCTTAAAAATCATGAAAACCAAACAAAATGCAAGATGTAGCTTTTGGGGTGCACTAATTTTTGCATCAACTAATTTGAGTAAGGGCTTACTCGCTGGAAAAAAATCGTCAGTTTTCAGGATGGTCCGATTATGTGCAATTGTCATGCGATTTGCATGCGATTTTTTATAGCACCATCTATTGCATTAGTGTTTATCATGCCAAAATCGCATCAAATCGCAGCATGTTGTGATTTTTTTCTCACACCGATTTCGGATGAGAAAAAAATCGCAAATGAGATGTCACCTATTGAATAACATTGGTCCGATTTGAATCAGATTTTTTATCGGCTGAAAATCATCTGTTTTCGGCTCAAGTGAGTATGAGCCCTAAAACTGAAGATTTTGTAATGAAATTTATATTATTAACCTTACTTTTATGTTTTTATTCCAAAAAAAGTTCTATGAAACTCAGAGTTGGCAAAATTTTAGAAATTGTTCTTGTGTTCAGTGTGATATTAATTATAATCTTACCGATCAAAGAGGGTGTACTCATTTATGCTGAGCAATGTTTATTAACATTTAAAAAACATATAATTACAGTTTATTTCCTGGATGCCTTCTCTCGTGTTTTACACAACATGATTTATGCTTAAAAGATTTCCCACATTCTGAACACGAATACGGCTTCTCTTTGCTATGAATTCTCTCATGTGACACAAGATTTGATTTATGTCCAAAGCGCTTCTCACAGAATGAACATGAATACGGCTTCTCTCCTGTGTGAAGTCTCTTATGTTTACTAAAACTCGCTTGATCTTTGAAGGATTTCCCACATTCTAAACATGAAAATGGCTTTTCTCCTGTGTGAATTCTCTGATGTATAATAAGATTTCCTTTATCTATAAAGCATTTCCCACATTCTGAACATGAATACGGCTTTTCTCCTGTGTGCATTCTCTGATGTATAATAAGTTTTCCTTTTTCTATAAAGCATTTCCCACATTCTAAACATGAATACGGCTTTTCTCCTGTGTGCATTCTCTGATGTATAATAAGTTTTCCTTTTTCTATAAAGCATTTCCCACATTCTAAACATGAAAATGGCTTTTCTCCTGTGTGAAGTCTCTGATGTGTAATAAGATTTCCTTTATCTATAAAGCATTTCCCACATTCTGAACATGAATACGGCTTTTCTCCTGTGTGAATTCTCTGATGTCTAATAAGATTTCCTTTATCTATATAGCATTTCCCACATTCTGAACATGAATACGGCTTTTCTCCTGTGTGCATTCTCTGATGTATAATAAGTTTTCCTTTTTCTATAAAGCATTTCCCACATTCTAAACATGAAAATGGCTTTTCTCCTGTGTGAAGTCTCTGATGTGTAATAAGATTTCCTTTATCTATAAAGCATTTCCCACATTCTGGACATGCATACGGCTTCACTCCTGTGTGAAGTCTCTGATGTCTATTAAGACTAGTTTTATCTGTGAAGGCCTTCCCACATTCTGAACATGAATATGGCTTCTCTTTGCTATGACTTTTCTCATGTTTCACAAGATTTGATTTATGTGTAAAGCATTTCTCACAGAATGAACATGAATACGGCTTCTCTCCTGTGTGAAGTCTCTGATGTCTAATAAGACTCGTTTGATCTTTGAAGGATTTCCCACATTCTAAACATGAAAATGGCTTTTCTCCTGTGTGAATTCTCCCATGTGTAACAAATTGTGATTTAGTTGTAAAGCATTTCCCACATTCTGGACATGAATATGGCTTTTCTCCTGTGTGAATTCTCTGATGTATAATAAGATTTCCTTTATCTATAAAGCATTTCCCACATTCTGAACATGAATACGGATTTTCTCCTGTGTGCATTCTCTGATGTATAATAAGTTTTCCTTTATCTATAAAGCATTTCCCACATTCTGGACAAGCATACGGCTTCTCTCCTGTGTGAAGTCTCTGATGTCTATTAAGACTCGTTTTAGCTGTGAAGGCCTTCCCACATTCTGAACATGAATATGGCTTCTCATTGCTATGACTTTTCTCATGTTTCACAAAATTTGATTTATGTGTAAAGCATTTCTCACAGAATGAACATGAATACGGCTTCTCTCCTGTGTGAATTTTCTGATGTATAATAAGATGTCCTTTATCTATAAAGCATTTCCCACATTCTGGACATGCATACGGCTTCTCTCCTGTGTGAATTCTCTCATGTATATCAAATCTTGATTTATATGTAAAGCATTTCCCACATTCTGAACAGGAGTATGGCTTTTTTCCTTTATGCTTTCTTTGTGTTAAAAAATCTGAGCTTTTTGCAAGTTGCTTGTCACACTGAAATCTTGTATCCACTTTGTCACCTGGAATTGTGGTAACAATGTGAGATTGCTCAGGAGAAGGTTCCTCATGATTAGGAGGATTATGAGAAAGTGAAGTACTGTGAAGTCCAGGAGCTCCATGAAGGGTAATGAGGTTTTCTCCATTAGAGGGCTTCCTGATATCCTCTTTTTTACAATTGAGTGATAAACCGTTATTCTCACAAGGATTTCCTGAGGATGAAAGAATGAAAAAATCACATCCAATCTACAACACAAAGGAGATTTCTAAATATATATTTATGGAGCTTACAATGAAAACACCAGTCAGTGAATAGACCGGTAATAAGGAAGATAACGACATGCCACTTGACAAATGGTAAGGTTTTTAATATTAGAGTTAGGGGCTGGCAGTCCTTTGACACACTGTGACCATGACGGGTGAGGATGCATCTTTGATTAGCCAACTTGTTAAGTGCCCTTAAAGGTGAATACACATTTTACTATATGGTCTTTTTTTTCAAAGAATTTTGTTCTTCTGGTCGGATTTTCACAGTTATCAGTGTTGTTCTTTGGACTTTTTTTACCTGTGTCCTTCATTTGTCAAGATACTCATTTGAAATTCTTGTGTATATATATACACATTGGTGTTTTTTATATACCTCTTACTGTTTATTGTATTTAATAAATTATTTTATTAGTAATGCCAAACATGTGGATACTAACTGTGGTTTAGGCACACTGTGGGGCTCGGTACTTGGAAGCGCAGATTTTGCTGGATTTCTTTTGGTGGGAGACACGTCACTTTTCCAGAGCCTTTGTGCTACCAGTAATGTGGAAGCCCCAATATTTCTGATAATAACTGAGGAATCTGAGTCGGGACTTGTTTTTTGTAGGTTGAGTACAAGCTTTTATTGGTGGCATTTTGGGGTAAAGAACTTTTTGGATCACATTTATCCTGTGTGGCTCTACGATGAGTACTAACATCGGGGTTTCCATCTAAATCTACAAAATATATGATTCGGAGGACATCCCCGAGAGATCCATTCACTATAATGAGGCAGCAGAGTTACTGTGGACTCAGTTCAGTGGTGTCCTTCTTTTCAGAGGTGCACAACACTGGTCGATCGTGCTTTTATGCAAGCCTAAAAAGATAGACACCGTTGGATCATAGGACAGACTGCGTCCACAGTGCCTCCATCTGCCTCAATATCGGGAATCTTCCAGCAAAGGTTCTGTCTGAATCAAAAGCTGAGGTCATTTATATGGCAGCACTGGACTTGTGTAAGAAAATAAGTAAGTAAACGATGGAAGTAATATTAAAAAAGGTATCATCAGGAAAATTAAAAATGTGCTTTCTAAATCATTAAGAAGGTGTGAAGACAGCCCCATTATTTATCGGTGCCCTGCCAGACTCTGTACAGGAGCAGCCGCGCCATCACCGGACATTTCTATGTGATGTGGACAACGGACAAAGCCTCACTGCACCAGAGAATTTTACATGGTATCACACATTGGTCATCATCGACACACGTCAGACATCATCGTCACATGCTGGCCATTATTACATACCTGTGGAAACATCTACCGGAATCTCCTCCTTCCCGTCACTCACACACGGCTGATCCCCCTCGTCATCGCTTCTTCTTCTGTCTCATCCTTCACTTTATTCTTAGTTGGATGTTCCTGATATATCAGATGTAACAATCAGCACAACACAAAAACAAACACCAAAATCTATGACACCTATGACCCCGACCCGAAATGTCCCCCATATACAGATCCAGTACAGGGCTCAGCATAGTCTACCTGATGATCCTCCAGGACACTGTGATTCTCCTGTGGACAGTCCTGGGAATACAGAGGACGGGGACATCTCTCTGGTGGATTTCTTTCCATGAGTCCATCTGTAGGAAATTCAAAGTGACAGAATACCATGGAATATAAAAGTTTGGGCACCCCTGGACAAAATTACTGTTATTGTGGACAGTTAAGCATTAAATGTTCTCTAAAAAGCCTAAAATTAAAGATGACACATTTCCTTTACATTTTAGGCAAAAAATAAATATATTTTCATATTTTACATTTTAAAAAGGAAGATGGGATAATACTGGTTTGTGCACCCTGCATGGTTAGTACCTAATACCACCCCCTTTTGCAAGTATCACAGCTTGTAAACGCTTTTTATAGTCAGACGAGAGTCTTTCAATTCTTGTTGGAGGGATTTTCATCCATTCTTCCATGGAGAATGCCTCCAGTTCTGTGAGATTCCTGGGGCTTCTTGCATCCTCTGCTATTTTGAGGTCTATTTTGGGACAACACCGTCCCCACCTCCAATGCATCCACGTCAACGATGAATGATTCAGGCTAGACAAAAACAGGGGCAGACATAAAGCATTCCTTTAATGAAGAAAATGCCGCCATTGCCGAAGCTGACCAGTTTTTGAGATCAGCCCTCTTACGAGTAAGATCAGTGAGGCGTTTGACCACCTGTGAAAATCACTTAATGAATTTCCTGTAATAATTGGCAAAACCCAAAAAATGCTGAAGACCCCTCAAGTCTCTGGGTTGCATTCAATCCACAATGTTCCGTACCTTCCCAGTGTCCATACAAAACCCCTTAGCAGACAGCATAAACCCTAGAAACGACAGCTCTTGAAAAAAAAAAAAAGAGCATTTTTCAGGTTTTGCAAAAAGCTAGTTCTCCCGTAACCTCAGAAGAACTGCATGTAGATGACCCATGTGAGCTTGTTTGTCAGAAGAAAACACAAGGATATAATCTAAATACACCACCATAAAGATCCCAATGAAAATCAGAAAATACATGGTTAATAAAATTCTGAAAAACGGCGGCGCATTAGTGAGACCAAAGGCATAAGGGTATAACCAAATTCTCAAACAAACCTACAGAGGTAAGAAATCCCGTTTTCCACTCATCCCCCTCCCGAATACGGATTAGATTATATGCTCCCCTGAGGTCCATTTTAGAAAACCACTTAGCTCCAGATAATTTGTTGTACAGTCATGGCCAAAAGTTTTGAGAATGACACAAATATTATATTTTCACATGATCTGCTGCTCTCTGGTTTTTATGTGTGTTTGACAGATGTTTTTATCACAGACAGAAATATAATTGCAAACATATGAGTAACAAAAGCTTATATTGACAGTTAGAATGAGTTAATGCAGCAAGTCAACATTTGCAGTGTTGACCCTTCTTCTTCAGGACCTCTGCAATTCTCCCTGGCATGCTCTCAATCAACTTCTGGACCAAATCCTGACTGATAGCAGTCCATTCTTGCACAATCAATGCTTTCATTTTGTCAGAATTTTTAGGTTTTTGTTTGTCCACCCGTCTCTTGATGATTGACCACAAGTTCTCAATGGGATTAAGAACTGGGGAGTTTCCAGGCCATGGACCCAAAATCTCTATGTTTTGTTCCCTGAGCCATTTAGTTATCACCTTTGCTTTATGGCAAGGTGCTCCATCATGCTGGAAAAGGCACTGTTGATCGCCAAACTGCTCTTGGAGGGTTGGGAGAAGTTGCTCTTGGAGGACATTCTGGTACCATTCTTTATTCATGGCTGTGTTTTTAGGCAAGACTGTGAGAGAGCCGATTCCCTTGGCTGAGAAGCAACCCCACACATGAATGGTTTCAGGATGCTTAACAGTTGGCATGAGACAAGACTGGTGGTAGCGCTCACCTTGTCTTCTCCGAATGAGGCGTTTTCCTGATGTCCCAAACAATCGAAAAGGGGATTCATCAGAGAAAATAACTTTACCCCAGTCCTCAGCAGTCCACTGCTGTACCTTTTGCAGAATATCAGTCTGTCCATGATGTTTTTTCTGGAGAGAAGTGGCTTCTTTGCTGCCCTCCTTAAGACCAGGCCTTGCTCCAAGAGTCTCCGCCTCACAGTGCGTGCAGATGCACTCACACCTGCCTGCTGCCATTCCTGAGCAAACTCTGCACTGCTGGTAGCCCGATCCCGCAGCTGAAACACTTTTAAGAGACGGTCCTGGCGCTTGCTGGTCTTTCTTGGGCGCCCTGGAGCCTTTTTGGCAACAATGGAACCTCTCTCCTTGAAGTTCTTGATGATGCGATAGATTGTTGACTGAGATGCAATCTTTCTAGCTGCGATACTCTTCCCTGTTAGGCCATTTTTGTGCATTGCAATGATGACTGCACGTGTTTCTTTAGAGATAACCATGGTTAACAGAAGAGAAACAATGATGCCAAGCACCAGCCTCCTTTTAAAGTGTCCAGTGGTGTCATTCTTACTTAATCATGACAGGTTGATCTCCAGCCATGTCCTCATCAACACCCACACCTGTGTTAATGGAGCAATCACTGAAAAGAGGTTAGCTGGTCCTTTTAAGGCAGGGCTGCAATGATGTTGAAATGCGTTTTGGAGGATAAAGTTCATTTTCTAGCCAAATATTGACTTTGCAAGTAATTGCTGTTAAGCTGATCACTCTTTATAACATTCTGGAGTATATGCAAATTGCCATTAGAAAAAGTGAAGCAGTAGACTTTGTAAAAATTAATATTTGTGTCATTCTCAAAACTTTTGTCCATGACTGTACAGATCAGGGATGAGCGGGAGGGATAGGTATTTCTCACTGTGATCTTATATAATTCCTGAAAATCGAGGCACAGGCACAAAACCACAATCTTTTTTTTTGCAAAAAAGAATCCAGCCACCACAGGAGAGACAGAGGGATGGATGTGACCTTTACGTAGGCTTTCAAAGATATACTCCTTCACAGCGGTTCGCTCCGCGCCGGAGAGGCTATACAGACGGGGCCTTGGGCAATTTAGCACCCCGAACCAGATTGATAGTACAGTCAAAAGGGCGGTGTGGTGGTAAGACCTTGGCCTCCTTTTCAGAAAAAACATCCTTAAACTCCTTCAAGTACTCCGGAATACCATCCAGATTAATAGATGACACAACTACAATAGCAAGACAACCTTTAACACAATTAGGACCCCATTTAACAATATCCCGAGATTCCCAGTTTATCACAGGATTGTGTAACTATAACCAAGGAAATCCCAACACCAGTCCCGCAGGAAGATTGTCCAGAACAAAACATGAAATACGTTCCTGATGCAAGGAACCCACCTTGAGGAGAAACTCCTCCGAGACAAATTTAATGACATTCTTAGTCAGCGGTGTTTTGTCACTGACAACAATATGAATTGTGGTCTCCAGCCTAACTATCCCTAACTTACATTTGGTCACCAAGTTAGAGTCAATAAAGTTCATGGACGACCGGCAGTCCACAAAGGCAGAAGTGAGCGTGAAGCAACTCCCCAACAAAGTTCCACTTCCAACAATATTTTAAAAAACAAGGAAAAAGGTACCTGAGAGTCTGGGTGACCTCCTCGACAGTCACCCATACTCAGCCGCTTGATAGTCGGTGGGCAGGAGGGGCAGTCATTTTTCCAATGTCCGGGAATTCCACAATAGAAAAACCGATGTGAATACTTTTCCATCCAATTATGACAAGAGCATTCTTAAGGTGATACCTTTATTGGCTAACCAGAAAATTATATGTTCGCAAGCTTTATAGAAAAACAAATTTCCATCATGTCGCCGTCTCCTCTTCTTCTTCTTGAGGTTGGTGGCCCCCACCTCCATAGGTTCGGAAGGTGGCATAACAACAGGATTAGCAGGAAGCAAAGGAACCTTTCTCTGTGAAACACCTCTCTCCCGCAGCCTCCGTTCCATATGGATAGCCTAAGTCATAGCCTCCTCCAAGGAGCTGGGTGGTGGATGGAGAGCTAGAGTGTCCATCAGGTGATCCGACAGTCTTCTCCTGAACTGACACCTAAGCGCAGATTCGTTCCAGGACACCTCAGTGGACCATCGTCGGAACTCGGAGCAATAGCACTCGGCCAAGAGCTTACCTGAAAGAGACCTATGATTATGTCCTCTGCCACTCCGACCCAGTCAGGTTCGTCAAACACAAGTCCTAAGGCCTCAAAGAACCTATCCACAGACAAACGTTTAGGGGCAGTAGCAGGTAAAGTGAAAGCCCACGATTGAGGTCCCTCCCGAAGTAAGTAAATAATTATCCCCACCCCTGACTTATCTCCAGAGGCTCAGGGTCTAAGAGAGAACAGCAGCTTGCAACTCTCTCTGAATGTATGTAAGGTATCTGGGAGCCTGACTGTAGGTTCAGGAGAGTGCCCCAAAACATCAAGTGTCAGAGTGTTTACAGACAGACTGGGAAATAGAACCCTGAAAAGATTTTACCATTTCAAAAAGCTCCCTTTGCAGTTGGTTATGAGATGTGGCCAGAGTCCTATGTTCCACAGACAAATCCTGCATCATTTGTGTCAAACTAGACATCGTATCTGCCAAGGTACGAAGCGGATCCATAGAAAAGGAGCAGAGAAAAAAACTGTTTTTGGGTCAGTTATAATATCACACTGCTGCAATGCAGGTAGATGCAAACTCCACTAGATGGCGATAGAGTGGAAGGAGATTTACACACAGATGAAGCAGACTTGCTGTGCAGCAGCGAGGCTGCCACCAGGTGGCAGCAGAATAGTCAAACAAGCCTGGTCAAATCCTAGACTGTAGCATAGTACCAAAGGAATATACAAACTCAGGGTCAGGGACAAGCCAAAGGATCAGTAACGGTCAGGAGCGGATGTGCCAAAGACAAGAAACAAAGAGCAGGTCAGATCCAAGCCAAGTTCAAGTACCAGGAAGTCACAACACACAGGGGAAACATAGAGTCGGCACAGGGAGAGGGAATTTAACAGACACGGGTCAAGTCAGGAATCACAGCAGTACAAATCAGGACGTACCAGAGTCAGCTACTCATGCCGTAGGCAGAACTATAAGGCTAAGTGCACACGATCAGGAATAATTGCGTTTTTTTCGCGGTTTTTCCGCTATTTTCCGCGGTTAAACCGCGAACAAAACGCAAGCATTAAGCATTCTATACGTTTTAATTGATTCCGCATGTTTTGTACACATGTTGCGTTTTTTTCCGCGAAAAAAACGCTTAGCGGAAAAAAAAGCAACATGTTCATTAATTTAGCGTAACCGCGGTGATTCCGCCGCCATAGGAATGCATTGAACCGCTTACTTTCCGCATGTGGCTATGCCCACTATGCGCAATGTAAGCGGTTCATGTGCGGATGGTACCCAGGGTCTGGAGCAGAGGAGACTCTCCTCCAGGCCCTGGGTACCATATCCCTGGTAAAACAATAATTAAAATAAAAAATAATGATATTTCTCACCTTCCGGCGGCCCCCGCAGCTTTCCCGCGGCCCCCGCAGCCTTCCCGCCTTCAGCGACGCTCCCGGCAACTTCCGGTCCCAAGAGTCCTTTGCGAGAATCACCCAGATGGCGTAGCGGTCTCGCGAGATGCTACGTCATCGGTGTGATTTGTCGCAAAGCACTCCTGGGACCGCGAGTTGCCGGGAGCGTCGCTGAGAGGCGGGAAGGCTGCGGGGGACGCCGGAAGGTGAGAATATCATTATTTATTATTTTTTTTTATTATTTTTACATTAGATCTTTTTACTATTGATGCGGCATAGGCGGCATCAATAGTAAAAAGTTGGTCACACGTGTCAAACACTATGTGTGACTCGTGTGACCAACCTGTCAATCAGTTTTCCAAGCGATGCTACAGATCGCTAGGAAAACGCTAGCATTCTGCAAGCTAATTACGCTTGCAAAACGCTATTATTCTGGCGGGAATCAGCATAAAAAAACGTGCGTATTTCCTGCGGGAGAAGTGCGGGATTGCCGCGGAAATTTCCGCGGCAATTCCGCAACGTGTGAACTTAGCCTAACTGACATTGCCTGCAGGAAGCAGCAGCGATAAATTGCAAACCTGAACCAAGACAGAGGCTGAGAAAGGTTAACCCCTGACATGACCAGACCAGGATTTTTTTTTCCCTGCGGCAATGCTTTGCCTGCTCCATGTCGTCCAAATACTTGTCGAAATCAAACTCCTCATCTGATGAGGATGAAGAAACGGCAACAGCAGCATTGGCAGGACCCGAGTCCTCTTGCTCTTGGCCATTCTGTAGTCCTCTCATCCTAACTGCTACCTCAATCAGATCTTTC
Source organism: Oophaga sylvatica (assembly GCA_033576555.1). Classification (NCBI taxonomy): domain Eukaryota; kingdom Metazoa; phylum Chordata; class Amphibia; order Anura; family Dendrobatidae; genus Oophaga; species Oophaga sylvatica. The sequence goes on from JARQOD010000513.1 coordinate 47,844, forward strand.
TTTTCCTTTAGTAAGCTGTTGATCATCCAGCAATATACGACGCCTCAGATCCACACAAACAGCTGCCACAAGAAATTTACTTTCTAATAGCAGTGTCTCTCTCCATTTCATTGAAGCAGCCAGTGCCATCTGTGATTAAACCTCCTCCTTGGGACAGGCAAAACGACAAGTTCTTCCACTCCTTTATAAAAATGCCAGGAGTTAAATCCTCAGCTTGTAACTTTTTGTCACTGTAAATGGGTGATGAAGCAATTCCTTCAATTCAGCCACCTGTGTCCATTGACCTTTATGTAGTGTTACCTGAGGGTTGGCCATATCTACCAGGAAGGGTTTCAGCTCAAGCAATCACTCAATCATTAAATAGGTGCTGCCCCACCGAGTGGCTTGATCCACAATTGCCCCTTTTCCAGCACGTCTCTTCAAGATGGAATCAATTTTAGGGGTTCTGGCAGCAATAGCCAATTTCCTCACTTTGCTAATCAGAGTTCCAGCATGTCCCTCTTGCAGACTATCTCTTATTGACAGCTGCAGTGTATGCACAACACAGTGCATGTGATGAATAGGAAAGAGGTGTGAAGCAGCTTCAACAAGATCATCTAATTGCAAAGAATCATTTCTCTGTTCTGTAGTAATATCTGTTTGTTCCTCCGTTATGGGAACAGGGCTGTGGCCTTCCATCTCCAACAGATGGAGTGTGAAATGTTCTTCTAGGTGCTGTTCACCTTCATTATTCTTATTCATCAGTTTCATTATACTTATCATGTTTGAAGCATTATCAGTTACAATAGCAAGAACCTGTTCTTTTTTTGAGTTCATAATTTTGCGGAACTATTTCCACTAAGGACTGGAGAAACTGGCTGCTGTGAGGAGCTTTAGTATCTTTTACTGCCAGTGTCTTAGTAACAATTTTTTTGTTGTCACAAACATATCGAATGTTGATAGTAAAATAGTTCACTCTGTGACGTGTGCAGGCATCCATTTCAAGAAACACAAAGCGTCTCTTGAGATCTTTTTAAGATCTTCCTTTTGGTTAAGGGCTTCTTCAATCACTAACTTTCTAATACTTTCTCTTTCCAGAGAAACACCAAGTTTGTGAGCTCTTTTCTCCATTAAGAGCTGTAAAACCTGGTCGTGCAAATAATGATAATGGTACACTGTCCTTCACAACAAGCTTGATGAGCTGTCTTTTAACACTAGGACTACTGGACTCGTGACCCCGCCTAGAACTACTGAAAGGAGTCATTTTGACTCCTTGCTTGTTTTCGTTTATTTTTAGAGTTTCATTTGTGGTTATTTATTAATAATTATATTTTTTGTAATGTATTATTATTGTGAGATCCAACAGTAATGCTTTTGATTGTTTTTTTTCTGCTTTTCTTATTTTTCTACAGAAAATAACAATAATTATAATAGACGTTTTTCAAACATTTTTTTTTATTCAAGTGCACACATATAAACAACAACTGAAGAACAAAAAGCAGAGAAAATGTAGGTGGAGCATAAAAATGAAAATATGGCGCAGAATTCACCTTCTAAACATTTGGTGTTTCGCATTTTAGGCATTGCCTTTGATTTATGGCAGTACATTGCCCACACAAAGACTTACCACAAGTCTTACAATTGCCGACAGATCTATTTTTCTTGCACTTTTCTTTGATCTGGCAAAATTTTGTTTGAACCATCACTTCTGAGCATGTAGAAACTTGGGACGTGGAACCCTTTTCCCTATCTGTGACATAAGGACCACTCAACTCTCTCACAAGCGTTTGCAAAAATGCCTTGCGTGACATTTTTTGGTGGGTTATCTCATTGAATATTATCCATGCATTTATACCCGCAAAGTCTAAGGCATTTTCAAATGCATGAACAGGCCATCTCCTTGTGCATGTTCGTGTGGTATATTTTCGTGCCATCTGATCCACTACATCTACTCCATATTTTGTTTCATTGTAAAACTTTACCGTTTCTGGAGTTTTTTTAGCGGAATCAGACGCAACAACATCTGGATGGACGGAACTCAAAATGACAACATTTTTGTTGGGCTTTCCTTGATATACTGTAAGTGTAAAATTGTCTTCATTTCTAAACACTTTAGTGTTGTACAATTCCTCTTTCATGGATTTTATTTCTTTAGGCACTTCTCGCCTTATCTTGTTCAGTGTTCCCACGATGGTTGTTCCTTTGCTTTTTAGCTGTTTAGCTAATTTTACTGAAGTAAAATAATTATCGGTTGTAACATTGCGACCTTTTTTCAAAAACGGGTCCAATAACTTCATTACCACATGGTCAGCTAAACGGTCCTCAGCACGGCGTGTGTCATCTTTGCCTAGATAAGGGAAGCCATTTGCCAGATATTTGCTCTCCTTATCAACAGCTAGCCAATATTTGTGGCCATATTTATCTGGTTTGGAAGGCATGTACTGCGTGAATGGACACCTAGTTTTGCTTGGGAAAAGTTGCTCATCCACCGTTATGTATGGGCCAGGTTTGTAACACGCAATACAATTTTCAATAAACCTGTCCCACACAGTAGAAAATAGAGCAAACTTGTCCGTTTGCAGTCTCTCCGATCGAGTAGATTTCTCATCAAATCTGAGAAACCTCATAATTTCAACAACGCGGTCCCTAGACATTGCACCAAATACTGCTAATCGAGTGACGGTTCGTGCCAGATATTCCACGAGCATAGAATATCGCAATGAATGCATCTAGCTCCTCATCAGATAGAGTAAACTGTAAATTATTGTTCCTGCATGCTTCTGCAAGCGTACAGTTCTTTATATGTGTCAATATATATGAATCAAAAATTAGCATAAGATAAGAGCCTAGAGTAAACAAGCTATTTTGTTCAGTATTACACAGTAATACAAGCAGGTAAAACACAAGGAAAATGTGAAAAGTTGACATGTAAATTGAATTACATCTATATGAACATCAGGGTAAATAAGACAGAGTGAAAAAATTATGCACAAAACTTTATAGCAACATTTAGTGACAAAAGGACCTCAAAATATAGTAGGGAGTCAAAATGACTCCCTTCAGTAGTTCTTGGTAAATTTTGAAAAAAACGTGCAAATTTTTCACCAAAATTATTTATTCTCACAAAATCTTTTTTCACATCATATTTGAGGAAAAGTCACCGAGTTTCAAGCCGGAATTCTGAAAAATGTAGTCACAGAAGAGAAATAAAAAACGAAAGGAGTCAAAATGACTCCATCAGTAGTTCTAGTGTTAAACACATCTGCTGTCATTGTTACTGTAACTTTGTCAATTACAAAATATCTTGTAACTGATATTTCAGACACTCTTTCCTCCTCCTTTGCCTGGTGGGAAGCACTGGTCTCTGGTTTCTTGGTGCTGCTGTGATCTTTTTCAATAACAGTTTTGTAAACGTTTGGGTGGCAGTGTTGTAAATGTCTTTTTTAGATTGGAAGCTCTTGAAGGAGCATTTTTATCACTGCCTGAGTATGCACTGATTTTGACATCACAGCATTTTTCATCTGGGTCGCTTATACACTGACATACAAAATGTTTTTTATTTTGAGTCACTGTGAAATGCTCAAATACAGCTTACTTCATAAGATGCTTCTTAGTCATTTTGTAATTATGTAAATTCGCTCTCAAAATAATTTTGTACTGTAAAAAAAAAGGTACCGTATATACTCGAGTATAAGCCGAGGCACCTAATTTTGCCACGAAAAACTGGGTAAGCTTATTGACTCGAGTATAAGCCAGGTATGCATTGTCCCCAAATCCCTGTCCTGGTATGCATAGCTCCCCCATTCCTGTCCTTGTATGCATAGCTCCCCCGTCCTTGTATGCATGGCTCCTTATCGCCTATCCTTGTATACATGGCTCCCCCATCGCTGTCCTAGTATACATGGCTCCTTATTCCCTATCTTGTGCATGTTTTCTATTAAAAAAACAAACATCCCACTTACCTTCTTGCGCGCCCTTGCAGCATTTCATTCCAGCGTCTGCAGCTCGCCCTGCAGAGCGATCACATGGCCCGCTCATTAAGGTAATGAATATTTATATCACATGCCTATGGGAGTGGAGAGGCGTGCATATTCATAACCTTAATGAGCAGAGCCACGTTATTCCTCGGTGCGCAGGAAGGGGAGTAGGATGTCTTCTGGAAGTCAGCGGCTGCGGGTGTCACTGTGCGCACTATAAGAGAAATGAATATTCATTTCTCTTTAGCAGTGAGCACAGTTACAGCCGCCTGCTCCTGCCTCTGTGTCCCGCTGCTCCCCTTCCCAGCCGGCCCTCTGGGACAATTGTGTATAAGCCGAAGGGGGGTTTTCAGCGCAAAATTTGCTGAAAAACTTGGCTTATACACTAGTAAATACAGTATATTGTAATTCTTGCAAGAATAGGTAATCATGACCTGTATCATTTTGGATAGAAATAAAACAATAAGACAGATAAGTATAAAGATGTAAAATATGTTGTTAGATAGCTTTACTCTGAACTTTAAATGTCAGGCTTGTCTCAGGGTACAGCTCACTAAATGCTTCACATCATATTTCTTCACAGTCTATGAAGAGAGGAGGAGGGAGGGAGCATGTTTGTGCTGAATCATATTCCAGAACACACACAAACACAAATATATGTCCTCATCGATCCTGTTACCCTATGTCCAAATCGGAGATGTTAGAAAACAGTTTTTCCCCTTATATTCTATGTATAGTGTATATAAGTCATCAGAGCAGCTAATTTCTCCAAACATGAGCTAAGAGAAAAAACAAACTGAAGCATCAAGCATACAGAGACAACATAAACTGCACTATTGATTTATGCACAGTTTATTGAAAGTTTAGATATGTTTTAAAGAAGTATTTACCTTCCTTAATCCTGCTTTCCTGTTCACTCCAGAAGTTCTGGGATGAATGTAGGCTTTCTTTCACTGTGTGTTTGTTATTTTTCCCCTTATCTGTAGAGGAGGAGCTTCACTACTTATCATGAACATAAACTGCAGCACAGATTCATCTCAGCTAAAATTCTAGACCTTAGATCAGGAATAGGACAGACATTTATAGGACATTCATAACTTTCACAAATTCTTATGAAAAAAATATTCCCCACAAACTGCATTGAATTACTGTACCCAATTTATTATACATTTTAGGAGTCAGAGTTGGTCCATTTTATACCGACTCCAACTCCACCAAAATGGGCTCCGACTTCAACTCCACGATTCCGACTCCACAGCCCTGGTGTTCACATCCTCTCTTCAGGACCGTAACCCTTTTAATGTACCAGATACTGAAGAGACCGCAAAACAAAGCGAGAATCCATGATCCTAGCTATCTGAAATTCCAAATTCCCATCAACTATGACCAGAGATGGAAGTAGTGTTGATGGTTCAGAAAAAGCAACATATTTTTTGAGGAAACACCGGTGAAACACATTATGAATCCTAAAAGTAGGTGGCAAAGCAAGGCGAAATACTACAGGATTGACGATGGGAACAATGAACCTGGAACCCACTTTCCAAGAAGGAACCTTCAACTTAATAATATTCGAGGACAACCATATCAAGTCATCAACACACAGGTCTGGACCCACCAAACGTCTCCAATCAGCCACACTCATATTTGGACCCATATTCTTCAAATTATGAAAAACCCCTTGCCACACAGACATATTAGATTATGAAAATTGTTCCTCTTCAGGTATTCCAAAGGAACAATTCCTATTAAATGAGCTGAACTGAGGAGGAAAACAGTAGGCCCAGAAGAATGGGAACTTACCAGTAGACTCATGGCAACTGTTACCGCGAATTCAGCTAGAGGTAAATAAAGTAACCCAATTTTCCTGATTCTCAATACAAAACACCTAAGATAAGTCTCAAGATTCTGGTTAACGCGTTCAGTTTGCCCATTAGACGGTGGATGAAAACAATAGATGGATCCTCAACCGAGCGCAAAACGCCTTCCAAAACTCGGTAATAAATTGCACCCCCTGGAGACAGAAACAATATGGGCAGGCATCCCATATAATTTACAATTTCTTTGATGAAAATTTGCGCCAAGATCTTGGCGTTGGATAAAGCAAATAGCGCAATAAAATTAGACATCTTGCTGAACCTGTCCACCACCAAAATAACTGTATTACCTGCAGATACGACTACATCAGTAATGAAAGAACTGGGTGCGCAGGTGGTCTTCTCATCCATCCTCCCAGTGGATGTCCATGGAACAAGGAGGTGGAATAAGATTCTGCAGGTGAACAACTGGCTACGTCGATGGTGCCGTCAGCAAGGATTTGGATTTCTGGATCACGGAGTGAATTACCTATACGATGGACTACTTGCTAGAGATGGGGTGCACCTTACGAAGACTGGAAAACATGTATTTGGAAGTCGCCTTGCTACACTCATCAGGAGAGCTTTAAACTAGAACAATGTGGGAAGGGAAGCAAAACGCCAGAAAAAGCCATACACCAGACAAATGCTATTGAGAATTCTGTTATTAGAAGTGGAAAGGAAGAACAAAGACAAAAAAAATCTACATAATAAAAATATTGGAGGAAGAGAAACCAATCACAAACTAAAATGTTTTTATACAAATACACAAAGCATGGGCAACAAACAAGGAGAATTGGAACTACTAACGCAGGAGAAGTATGATGTCATTGGAATCACTGAAAATTGGTGGGACGATACACATGATTGGAATACAAGCAGGGTGGATAAAAATCAATAATTTTTTTAAAAAAAATTAAAAAAATCGGATTTTTTTGATTTAAATCGGATTTTTTTGATTTAAATCGGATTTTTTTCAATAAACTGCTTTTTGAGGAAAATATTTTACCATCCAAAGTTCTTCCATCATGAGATAAAGCTGAGTTGTTTAACTCAGTAGAATAAAGGCTGTATATGTGTGACATTCACAATGCCATGCTCTTCCAGAGGTTTCTGTAGGATTAGTGGGCAGTTTCTCTCCTATATTATCACAGACGCTCGCTTTACTTACGCAGTTCTCAAAACTGAATTTGACTCTGCAGAGGTCCCAGACTCTTCTTCACGGCAAAAATGTTACAACATGAACAGAGTTGAGAAAAAGACCTTAATCCTATTGTTCTACAAACCTATATGAATATAGAATCAACCCCTTCAGTGCCAAGTCCAAGAAGTTAGACAATATGTTTCTGATTGTTTGGAGTGGAATAGATCTGCACAACACAAGAAGAATGTGAATCTAAGTGTGTCCAAATATGAATGATTAACCCATTAAACAGGGGAGAAAAAAGTAATATAAAAAGTGATTCTAAAAATCTTCATCTACTTGCATGTTAAAGTAGCAAGAACTACTGCCGGTGATCAAGAAATAAAATCTGAAAAATAATTTTAAAATGTTTGGTATTTCCACTTTTAAACACTAGGCAGAGCAGCTGCTGAAATATAAACTGCTAGCTCGTATTGCGACAGTAGTAAATGCAGGCGTGGTCTGATCACGTGTGACTTCTCTCCTCCGTTACTAGGTGTTTGTAATAACAGAGAATGTAGTTTAGGCTCACAGAGCGGAGCCATTTTGTTGGGGACTGCCAGTGATACTGACAAGTAGGCTGTCACTGAGGACGACCGGCAGCATCTATTCTGTTAGTTCATGCTGCTCGCTGTATTATAAACTGAGCACAGATACGTGGAGAGTATCACACACTGGGATTATTCACAGCACATGACACACTGCATGTATCTAGATACAGGGCTGAGTGTAGTGTATCGCATTATGGGATTAGATACACCGGTCTGGGCTGGGGCATATCGCGCATGATGAAATTAGATACACCGGTCTGGTAGAAACTTTGATTTAAATCAAGCCTTACTGACTAGTGATTTAAATCAAATCCACCCTGACAGTAGTATTTAAGTTTTTCATGTGTCGGCTGGGCTGACAGTCTAAGTTTCTTAAAATATATATATATTTTGTTTAGCCAAATTAGTTAACAAACATGGATGTTTGTTTAAGCAAATAACTTATGCTGTAATGTTGTTATTGTTTCAGTTGAATAAATCTATTTAAAATTGTTATTAAGGTCAGGATTATTTTTCTCTTTCCTAAGTACAACTGAACAGTGGTGTCCAAATATGAATGATTAACCCATTAAACTGGGGAGAAAAAAGTAATATAAAAAGTGATTCTAAAAATCTTCATCTACTTGCATGTTAAAGTAGCAAGAACTACTGCCGGTGATCAAGAAATAAAATCTGAAAAATAATTTTAAAATGTTTGGTATTTCCACTTTTAAACACTAGGCAGAGCAGCTGCTGAAATATAAACTGCTAGCTCGTATTGCGACAGTAGTAAATGCAGGCGTGGTCTGATCACGTGTGACTTCTCTCCTCCGTTACTAGGTGTTTGTAATAACAGAGAATGTAGTTTAGGCTCACAGAGCGGAGCCATTTTGTTGGGGACTGCCAGTGATACTGACAAGTAGGCTGTCACTGAGGACGACCGGCAGCATCTATTCTGTTAGTTCATGCTGCTCGCTGTATTATAAACTGAGCACAGATACGTGGAGAGTATCACACACTGGGATTATTCACAGCACATGACACACTGCATGTATCTAGATACAGGGCTGAGTGTAGTGTATCGCATTATGGGATTAGATACACCGGTCTGGGCTGGGGCATATCGCGCATGATGAAATTAGATACACCGGTCTGGTAGAAACTTTGATTTAAATCAAGCCTTACTGACTAGTGATTTAAATCAAATCCACCCTGACAGTAGTATTTAAGTTTTTCATGTGTCGGCTGGGCTGACAGTCTAAGTTTCTTAAAATATATATATATTTTGTTTAGCCAAATTAGTTAACAAACATGGATGTTTGTTTAAGCAAATAACTTATGCTGTAATGTTGTTATTGTTTCAGTTGAATAAATCTATTTAAAATTGTTATTAAGGTCAGGATTATTTTTCTCTTTCCTAAGTACAACTGAACAGTGGTGTCCAAATATGAATGATTAACCCATTAAACTGGGGAGAAAAAAGTAATATAAAAAGTGATTCTAAAAATCTTCATCTACTTGCATGTTAAAGTAGCAAGAACTAGTTTAGGTAGAAACTTTGATTTAAATCACTGATTTAAATCAAGCCTTACTGACTAGTGATTTAAATCAAATCCACCCTGAATACAAGGCTAGAAGGATACAACTTATTTGCAAGAAACAGACTTGATAAACGAGGAGGAGGTGTCGCATTGTATGTTAGAAAAGCGTATATCTGCACAGAGATTGATGCTTCAGAGACTGGTAGTTCTGTGGAAACTGTTTGGGTAAGAATACAAGGACAGAACAATGGAAAGGACACCATTGTAGGCATTTACTACAGGCCGCCTATGCAAGCTGAAGATATGGATGAACTCTTTATGCATCAAATGGCCAAGTTCTCCAAAAAATATGACATAGTGGTCATGGTAGATTTCAACTATCCAGACATTTGTTGGGAATCTCTCTCAGGCAAAACTAACAGGTCAAGGAAATTCTTATCCTCTCTTGCTGACAACTTTATCTTCCAAAAGGTAGGGGAGAAAACAAGGGGATCTGCTACCTTGGATATAATCCTTATAAACAGGGATGAAATGGTTGAGGAGGTAAGAGTGGCTGGGACCCTATGAGGTAGTGACCATGCTATTTTAGAATTTTGGATAACAAGAGGAGGAAGACCTGTGAAGACTCAGACATCAAGGTTAGATTTCAGAAAGGCAGATTTTAAGGGACTCAGAAAGAGAATTGGAGGGATCCAATGGCAGGATATCCTTGAGGACAAAAATGTCCAGGAAGGATGGGACATCTTGAAAAATGAGATTCTCAAAGCACAATTGTTAACAATTCCGCAAAGAGGGAAGAATGGGAAGCATTTAAGGAAACCAGGATGGATGAACACAGAACTTAAACATATGCTAAAAAGGAAGAAAGAAATGTTTATCAAATGGAAAGAGGGAGGCATATCTAAAGAAGAATATAATGCCGTCTGCAGAACCTGCAGGGCACAAATCAATTATCTAAAGCTAACAATGTATTAAGGCTTGAAAGAGATGTCAAAAGCAACAAAAAAGGATTTTGGGGATACGTCAAAAGTAAAAAAAAGTCAAAGATGCTATAGGATTTTTACAGGATGAAAATGATGAAATGGTAATAAAGGATGTTGAGAAGGCTGAACTTTTAAATTCCTATTTTGCATCTGTTTTCTCTCAGAAAGGAAATGTAACATCAACTGATCTTCACTGTCCTATTAAAGGAATAGAAGAATCCAGGAAGACAGTGAGGAAACACTTAGCTAACCTAAATGAATTCAAGTCTCCAGGTCCAGATGAATTACACCCCAGAATACTGAAGGAGATAGCAGAAGAAATTCTTGAACCACTGTCCATAATCTTTGAAAATTCTTGGAGAACAGGAGAAGTCCCAGAAGACTGTAGAAGAGCAAATGTTGTTCCTATCTTCAAAAAGGGAAGAAGGTGGACCCAGGGAACTACAGGCCGGTGAGTCTGACTTCTATACCAGGAAAGATCTTTGAACAAATTATTAAAGAACATGTATGTAAGTACCTGCATAAGAATGGAGTGATTAAACAGAGTCAGCATGGGTTTGTAACTAATAAGTCATGTCAGACTAACTTAATTTCCTTCTATGACAGAATCACTGACTGGGTGGATCAGGGAAATGCTGTAGATATAGTATATCTTGACTTCAGCAAAGCATTTGACAAAGTATCTCACACAATCCTTATTGAAAAAATGACTAAGTATGGAATGGACAAGGCTACTGTTAGGTGGATTCATAACTGGCTTAGTGATCGGACTCAAAGAGTGGTCGTAAATGGCTGGACATCCAGTTGGAAGAATGTCTCAAGTGGGGTACCACAAGGCTCTGTTTTGGGTCCTGTATTGTTCAACATCTTTATCAATGATTTAGATGAAGGAATTGAGGGTAAACTGATCAAATTTGCTGATAACACAAAGCTAGGAGGGGTAGCTAATACTAGAGAAGAGAGAGGATTCAAAAAGATATAAATAAACTGGAGCAGTGGGCAGCAACTAACAGAATGGTTTTAAAAAGGGAAAAATGCAAAGTACCACATCTGGGCAATAAAAATGAAAAAAAGCATATACAAAATGGGAGGAATAGGGCTAAGTAACAGCACATGTGAAAAAGACTTGGGTATACTAATTGATCACAGACTGAACATGAGTCAACAGTGTGATGCAGCAGCAAAAAAGGCAAATACAATTCTAGGATGTATCAACAGAAGCATACAGTCTAGATCACGTGAGGTCATTATTGCCCTCTACTCCTCTTTGGTCAGACCTCATCTGGAATACTGTGTCCAGTTTTGGGCACCACATTTTAAAAAAGACATCAACAAACTGGAGCAAGTTCAAAGAAGAGCCACCAGAATGGTGACCGGTCTGCAAACCATGTCCTATGAGGAACGGTTACAGGATTTGGGAATGTTTAGCTTGCAAAAAAGAAGACTGAGAGGAGACTTAATTGCTGTCTACAAATATCTCAAGGGTTGTCACATTGTAGAAGGATCATCTTTAGTCTCATTTGCACAAGGAAAGACTAGAAGCAATGGGATGAAACTGAATGGGAGGAGACACAGATTAGATATTAGAAAAAACTTTTTGACAGTTAGGGTGATCAAGGAGTGGAATAGGCTACCACGAGAGGTGGTAAGTTCTCCTTCAATGGAAGTCTTCAAACAGAGGCTGGACAGACATCTGTCTGGGATGATTTAGAGAATCCTGCTTTGATCAGGGGGTTGGACCAGATGGCCCAGGAGGTCCCTTCCAACTCTACCATTCTATGATTCTATGAATTCTACTGATAGACGAGTCCAAGATCTACTGGGAATCACCAATGGTCCCAGATGGACGAGTATCAGGGGTCTTAGAACGTTTACACACTACAGGCAGCTACAAACTTCCAAACATCCTGATGCAACCCCAGACCACCATAAATGCCAAGTAAGGAGATCTGTGGTATCTTTAGCACCAGCGTGCCCGGCCAAGACTGAATCATGATGTTCACTTTCAACTGAGACATATATTAACAGGTACAAACAATTTACCTAAGGAAAAGGCAGCTTGGGCGTCCCCCTGAGCCTCTACAACTTCTTTCTCAAGTTCAGAACTTATAGTAGCAGTAACTATTCCTTTCTGTAGTATATGAACCAATAACAATTATCTCCACTCACATGCATTTCTCCTGTTCGACAAATCATTTATTGACTGAGTATCTGAATGACCTACCTCACATGTATCTGATGTGTCTCAAGGTGTGTAGCCCAGCTGCGCTTGGTGCCACATGTTACCCTGGAGGATGCACAGAAGGTAAACCCACAAATATACCCGATATTCATTCACACCTTCACATTTCCCTGGAGCCACCAGAGGGAGTCCTTGGAGAGTATGCATATATATAAGGGTAGTGGAGAGACAGCAGTCAGTGAGATGAAGGCAGTCTAGCTGAGAGTTAGCTAGTTGTTGGTTGAACCTCAGACGAGCAGAGAGGAAAGTTATCTTAGAACGTGACAAGCTGATAGTTCCCTAGAAAAGTGGAAAGTAGCTCTCGAAGTGAGTGTAGATCAGTCTGACGGAAGGTCCTGATAGCTACTTCGGACAGAGCCTCAGAAGGAAGCGAAGGAAAGGGAACTGCAGTGTTTGTAAGACTGAAGTTTACAGCTTGAACTTAGTTTATTTTGTGTGGAGTCCAGTAATGGTGGGAAAGATTGCCACTTAGCCTGGTCAAAACTGAGTCAACTGAGGTATTGTTAGTGAGCAAGCGTGCCAAAGCTTTGAGAGCGGTGAAGAGAAGGAGAAACTGCCATCTACTGCTAGAGTGTGCTTATGTTAAAGGTGAGAGTAGGACGAAAGGCGAGTGGAAGAAATAAGAGAGTGACAGAGGTTGAAACAGCATTGATCGCTTACCTTTACTCTGCACCACCGGACACCGGGTCCGAGCTTGCTAGCATCTACACGACTAGTAGGAGATACCAGAGACCCTGCTGGACTTCAGGTCGCAGGGGCCCAGCAGTGCTGATACGTAACCGAGGTCAGGAAGACGGGGGTCTAGCAGGACGCTGCATACAGAGACACTGTTCTGTCCACAAGAAGGCTTCAGCACAAAGTCAGCCGGGCGTATATGAGAAGACAGAGTTAGACTTCGTTTCATACAGGTCAGAAACTCACACACATAAAGGAGAACGGAGGCCCTACACCTACTCAGTGGGATTACTGGACGTGCATCCTCCACCCTGACAGCTTCCCGGGACGTGCCTGCAACTACCATCAGTAAAGGTACAGAAAGAGACTTTCGTGTGTGTGTCTGCCTTATTGATCCTGCACCCCTACACCGCCATATACCCTGAGGGATCAGTCTTGCCTGTGGAAGACTTAACACCTTGCTGCCCAGTAACAACCCCTCAGAGGATCTACCCTGCAGCGCTGGTCACCCTGACCAGGAACCACAGGTGGCGTCACGAACATTTCTACAAACCTATAATCCCCTGTAAATATTCCCCTTTAATTGAGGTGAGCCCCCAGGGCAACGGACCGAGCTGCGCTACCTGTGACATCCCCCAGTGAAGTGAACGGGCTCGGTGCCGAGTACCCCACAGGCCCTGGCTACGGGCGACTCAAAGGTCAGGTGAATAAATCAAAATATCATCAAGTTAGATCACAACAAACCTGCCTGCCAGGTGACTAAAGAAGTCATTAACAAAGTGTTGAAGGTGGCAGGTGAGTCAGTCAACCCAAATGGCATCACTAGGTTCTCACAGTGTCCCTCAGGTGTATTGAAGGCTGTCTTCCACTCATCCCCCTCCTTGCTGCAAATGAGATTATAAGCCACCCTAAGGTCTAATTTAGAAAACTATTTGTCTCCAACAATCTGATTAAACAGGTCCGGGGTGAGAGGGAGAAGATAGGTATCACATACTGTGATCTGACTGACTTTGCAAAAGTCTATGCAAGGGCAGAACCCCTCGTCTTTTTTCTTGACAAAGAAAACCCATCAATGGGTCCTTCATGGCCTGCCTGTCTGGTCCAGAGATGTTGTATAACCTGCTCATTGCCAGCTTAGCCCCAAGAATAAAATTAACGGCACAATCATAAGGACGATGTGGAGGCAGATCCTGAAACCCTGGTTCTGAAAACATCCCTGAAGTCAGACATGTATTCAGGCAGAGACTGGGTACCCACTCTTGCTAGCAGGGCGGCCAAGCAGTGTTCTTGGCAATACTCACTCCATTTAACTACATCCCAAGTCTGTCAGTCTGCCACAGGGTCGTGTAGCAAAAGCCAAGGTAACCCAAAAAGCACCAGAAGGCAAACCCTGTAGCACATAACAGTCTATAGATTCAGAGTGCATGGCCCTTACCTGTATATGCAACATACAAATGACCTGAGTAACATACCCCTAGCTCAAGGGTGCAGAGTCAATAGCGATAATGGGTACTGATTTAAATACTTGTGGTTTGAGGCCCTGAGCCTGGAAGAACCTGGCGTAGGTCAAATAAAACCACGACTCCACTGTCCAGAAACGCAGAAATGACCACCTTTTCTTTGTTGAGATGGATCTCGGTTGGAAGACAAAATTGAGATCTACCAAGAGAGGAAATAAGTACACACCTGGGTTCCTTAGTTTTCTGACGGCTGTTTACAGGGGGATAAGGAGGAACACGTACCCACAAAATGACCCTTTCCACCCAAAGAAAAAAATCACAGCACTCCTCCTCTATGCTAAACTACTATTGAACCCACAGAACGTGCCGTAACACCCAATTGCATGGGCTCCACGGTAAACTCAGACCCAGGTTCCCCTGACTCCGGGTTTTCTGCAAATTGATGGCTAGAGACATGGTCGCCTCCAGAGAGACCGGAGTCTCATGCCCTTGAACCCTTGAATTAACTGGCTACGGAGTGCGTGGTCACAGTCAACGTACATGTGACCCAGCGCATCATAAAATTCCTCAAACGTCTACAGTCATGGCCAAAAGTTTTGAGAATGACACAAATATTAATTTTTACAAAGTCTACTGCTTCACTTTTTCTAATGGCAATTTGCATATACTCCAGAATGTTATAAAGAGTGATCAGCTTAACAGCAATTACTTGCAAAGTCAATATTTGGCTAGAAAATGAACTTTATCCCCCAAAACACATTTCAACATAATTTCAGCCCTGCCTTAAAAGGACCAGCTAACCTCTTTTCAGTGATTGCTCCATTAACACAGGTGTGGGTGTTGATGAGGACATGGCTGGAGATCAATCTGTCATGATTAAGTAAGAATGACACCACTGGACACTTTAAAAGGAGGCTGATGCTTGGCATCATTGTTTCTCTTCTGTTAACCATGGTTATCTCTAAAGAAACACGTGCAGTCATCATTGCAATGCACAAAAATGGCCTAACAGGGAAGAGTATCACAGCTAGAAAGATTGCACCTCAGTCAACAATCTATCGCATCATCAAGAACTTCAAGGAGAGAGGTTCCATTGTTGCCAAAAAGGCTTCAGGGCGCCCAAGAAAGACCAGCAAGCGCCAGGACCGTCTCTTAAAAGTGTTTCAGCTGCGGGATCGTGCTACCAGCAGTGCAGAGCTTGCTCAGGAATGGCAGCAGGCAGGTGTGAGTGCATCTGCATGCACTGTGAGGCAGAGACTCTTGGAGCAAGGCCTGGTCTCAAGGAGGGCAGCAAAGAAGCCACTTCTCTTCAGAAAAAACATCATGGACAGACTGATATTCTGCAAAAGGTACAGGCAGTGGACTGCTGAGGACTGGGGTAAAGTTATTTTCTCTGATGAATCCCCTTTTCGATTGTTTGGGACATCAGGAAAACGCCTCATTTGGAGAAGACAAGGTGAGCGCTACCACCAGTCTTGTCTCATGCCAACTGTTAAGCATCCTGAAACCATTCATGTGTGGGGTTGCTTCTCAGCCAAGGGAATCGTCTCTCTCACAGTCTTGCCTAAAAACACAGCCATGAATAAAGAATGGTACCAGAATGTCCTCTAAGAGCAACTTCTCCCAACCCTCCAAGAGCAGTTTGGCGATCAACAATGCCTTTTCCAGCATGATGGAGCACCTTGCCATAAAGCAAAGGTGATAACTAAATGGCTCAGGGAACAAAACATAGAGATTTTGGGTCCATGGCCTGGAAACTCCCCAGATCTTAATCCCATTGAGAACTTGTGGTCAATCATCAAGAGACGGGTGGACAAACAAAAACCTAAAAATTCTGACAAAATGAAAGCATTGATTGTGCAAAAATGGACTGTTATCAGTCAGGATTTGGTCCAGAAGTTGATTGAGAGCATGCCAGGGAGAATTGCAGAGGTCCTGAAGAAGAAGGGTCAACACTGCAAATATTGACTTGCTGCATTAACTCATTCTAACTGTCAATATAAGCTTTTGTTACTCATATGTTTGCAATTATTATATTTCTGTCTGTGATAAAAAGATCTGTCAAACACACATAAAAACCAGAGGGCAGCAGATCATGTGAAAATATAATATTTGTGTCATTCTCAAAACTTTTGGCCATGACTGTATAGCGACAGCTGTCCAGGAGAGAAAATGCCCAGGCTTGGGGGTCATCCTGAAAGAGCAAAATTCCAATCTCCACCCATTGCTCCTCAGTACCAGAGGAGTGAGCATACAAGTTAAAGTATAGTTTACAGGCTTCCCTGAAACCAACAAACTTTTCACTCCCCGCACAGAAACTGTCAGGGAAAAGCGACCTTGGGCTCTACCAGGGGTTGCTTGGGAATCGCAAATCAAGAGAGTGAAGATCTGCAACCTCTAGACTGAGCGGCGGCTGCAGTTGCTTAGCCAGAGCAGTAATATGGTCTATGATTGATCAAAAAATAGTATGGGCCAGTGTTACTGTCACTAGTCTGTTATCTGATAACCCGGGGTCTAGGGGCTCCCACCCTGTCCCTAACGCTAGGGAAGACCTAGCGATCCCTGCTCCCCAGGTTACTTCTGATGGTGAAGATGTTGGGGCCATGTACCTTGCTGCACTCCTGAATCAGTCCTTATCTGTCCCCTCCCACTCCTAGAAAAGTGGGGAAGACGTTAAGGGATAAATGAAAATACCAAACATACAAAATATGCACTCAATAGAGGGAGACACTGGAGGGAGTTGGCCGGTAAACAAAGTAGGACTGGATGGGGTCTATGCACACAACTGAAACACCAAGCAACAGTCACAGAACTCTCCTAAACACCTCTAACAAACACCGAATCCTCCACTCCTCACCAGGAAGCACAAAACTTAATACTGGCAATCCATATTGCCAGAGGCGAGAATATATAGAAGAGGGCAGTGGCCAATACAGCACAGCTGAGATCCTCCAAGCAGGAAGCTGTAGATAATCCAAGCTGAACAGTTTAACCCCTGCACTGCTGACAAAAACCTGCACAATTTAATATGAAGGAGAAGTGCAGGAGTACGTAACTTAGATGCTGTGGTCGTCTGACACCTCTCTGATGCGGTAAACCTGTGACAGTTTTCTCCACACATACCTTTGATCATTGTGGCCAAAGAGTTCTATTTTAACCTCACCGGTCCACAGAACTTGTTTCCACAATGCATCAGGCTTCTTTAGAATGCAGGAGAGGTTTTCTTCTGATGACTCTTCGATGAAGGCAATATTTGTACAGGTATCTCTAAACAGTAGAACAATGTACCACAACTCCAGAGTCTGCTAAATCCTTCTGAAGGTTTTTTGCAGTCAAACAGGGGGTTCTGATTTGCCTGTCTAAAAATAATGGCAGCAGCTATCACTGAAATTTTGCCTACCTTATATTGACCTCCACTGTTCTTGATAACCTGCTTTGTGTTCCTCCCCCAATTTCATGTTCAGAGTGCTAGACAAGTACTTAGAAAAAACTCATGGGTGCTGTTTTTAGCACAAGGTTAGAGGAGGCAGGGTTTATATAAAGCTGGCAAATTCGCATCACCTGTCCTTTCCTAACGATGATAGTGAACAAGTCATAACACTAACAGGCTAATTAAGGTCTGAAACCTTGGTCAAAGTTATCTGAGCACACAAATCTCCAAGGGTGCCCAAACTTTTGCATTGGCCTATTTTCCTTTTTGTCATTTTTAAAGTGTAACAAATGACAATGTATAATTATTTTGCATAATACACAAAGGAAATGTGTCATCTGTAACTTTAGGCCTTTTAGAGATTGTGTCATCTTCAACTTGCTTAACTGTTCACAATAACGATAATTTTGACCAGGGGTGCCCAAACTTTTACATGCTACTGTAGATTGTGTCATGTGATGATGAGAGGATGGAAGTAGTAGTGACCACAGAACAGACATGACAGTCTCCCCTCCTCACCCTGCTGATCGGCCCATATTGCGATCGCCTCTTGTGCTCCATGTATAACCTCAACCTTAATATCAATCAGATCTTCACCCTAAAAAGAAAAATGTAAGATGAGCTCAGATCCCATCACTTCATGGTCAGATGTTGTGGGGGCTTCAGTGTCATCTACCTGATGATCCTCCGGGATGTTGTGATTCTCCTCTGGACAGTTCTGGGGATACAGAGGACGGGGACATCTCTCTGGTGGATTTCTCCTCCTGGATCCATCTGTGGAGACACAGACAGAATACATGACCTGCCGTGTATCTGTCTATATATGAGACACGTCTCTCAGGACCAGTAATTCTAGGTTTATGTATCAGGGACTAAATTACATTGTTGTGGTCCTCAGCACCGGTACCGAGGTCCCAGCACATTGTGGCCTCAAGTATGAAGTGATAATCAGCGAGGCCAAAGCCTAATGTTCTCTGCTCTGCACCCGGAGGATGAGGACCCTGAGAAGAGGACAGAGAAGACCATCGTCAGTCAGATGGAGGAGCCGTACTAAGAAACACAACTTCTCCAAGTTTCCCTCCACCAGGGATGGAACCACAGAGGAGCTGGAGAAAGCTCCACATTTCTATCCAGCGGTTTCTTCTCTCCTAATTCACGTTATGGAGATTGGGGGAAGGACGGTGACCATTTACCAGTGATTGTTTTCTGAGAGCTCATGATGTCACCATGAGGACACGGCCTCCCTCCTGGACAGGATCCTCTGGAATCACTCAAAGGCTAAGTTCACACTGGGCGTTTTTGTGCCTATTTTTTTCTGCAGTAAAACGTGATCTCTCGGCAGGAAAGAAGCTGCAGAAAAAAGCAGATTTTCTTAGCGTTTTTCGCTGCTAGTTTGATGCGGGATTTTTTTGGGCGTTTTTCTCATGCTAGATTTGTCTCTTGTGCATGCTGATAAAGTTTATTCCAAAGAATGAGGTTTTAGCACGAAAAATGCTACAAAAAATGATACTTGCATTTTTGGTGCATTTTACAGCGTTTTTTCACCACCCATTGAAGTCAATGGGTGAAAAACACTGAAAAAACGATGAAAGAAGTGACCTGCTCTATGTCCAAGAAACCACGCAAAGCACAAAATACTAAGGACAAAAAACCAAGCCGTGTGCATGAGATTTCTGCAATCTGATAGACAAAGCTGGTACTGTAAAACGAGGCTGAAAATTAGCATAAACAAAAACAGCACAAACGCCGAGTGTGAACACAGACTAAGAGGAGAGAACCTGCCGTCCTCCTATTAACAGACGAGTTACTGCGTTTTTATTCTTCTTTAAATAGAGAAAAATCTCAACATTCGCCTCGATATAAACACTAAAATAGGCAGCAAGTGCGCGGAAAGTTCTGAGTTTGTCTCTGAAGGAGGAAAGTGCACATGTGCGGCTAACGGTCACAGCGCTCGGGAGGACGGTGTTGTGGGAGCCCCCGGTACACAGCGGTTACTGCCTATCAATGTGTAATATAAGAGGACACTAGAGAGCAGGCACCGGGGTCACGGGCGCTTACTGATGTACACGGGGAGCCAAGGAGAGATTGTCTGGTCAGATTCCACAGAAAAGACCCATAATACATATTCTACTGAAAGAACAACCCTTTACGGGAGACTTACACTGATTATTATCACCCTTGTGCTGCCCGATGTCCCTGCAGGACCAACACCTGCGTCACCATCCCACTTATATCATTCTGATCAGACCCTATGAAAAGGAAGAGCGGACCGCCGGACATTTTGAGGTTGTTGAGCCCTTGAGGCTAGAACACTCCGTCCCGGGAATTGTGACGTCTCTTTAACCCCTTCCTGATATCTGGTGTTCATACATGGAGGATGCCAGGTGCGCGTCTGTGGAGTGAGCTCAGATTGCTGACGTTTAACCAGTTCACTGCTGCTGACAGCCTGACAGCATCATTTAAAGGGAACCTGTCATGTAATAATGCTAACAGCCTGCAGATACGGGGTTAATCTGCAAGTTAACAGCATTTTGAACCTGCCCGGTGTCAGCACTGGGAGCCCCGCTGCCGGGGGGAAATGAACCTTATTCCACCTGGCAGTGTTCAGCTTTCAGTCATAGTTTCAGCCGGCGCAGATACAGTCACCGCTCAGTGTATAGAGAGCGGCGTGTTATGTTTGGGTAACTGAGGAGAAAAAGCAAAAAATAGCAAAAGCGGTAATACACCAGAGAGGCTGTAACCTATTGGATTGCAGTAACCTGAACTAACCACACAACTACAGGTAGCCGTGGAGCGTTCCTACGGTGATCCTAGACGCCTCGTCACAGCCTGAGAGATAACTACACCTAAAGGCAGAAAGATGAAAGCTATCTGCCCCGGAGCAGATCCCCAAAGAAAATAGGAAGCCCCCAAACATGTAATGACGGTTAGACAAGAAGAAAGCACGGACACAGACAGAAAATAGAATGAGCAAATGCTGGGGCCCAATCTGTCTAGACAGGAAAGTACAGGAAAGATTTCTGACTGCAATCCAAAAAAACCCTAACAAAAATACCAACATTTCTGATTGCCAAAAAACCTGAGATCACACGATCTCATCCACCTAAATCAGATCTCTGGTGTAACAAAACACTATTCAGCAAATAAAAAGTAACAAAGGAGCAAAGCAAAAGTGCAGACACAAACGGAGCACAATTGCAGCGCCAGACCCCCAAAAGGGGACAGGCTGCAGTCCACTGCAAGCAGCAATCCAGCAGAGAAAATCAAACAGAGGAAAAAAAAAAACAGCAAACACTTATCTGAAGGAGAGCAGGAAACTAGCAGTGCTTCAAGCAAGACCAGAAGGAACAATTGATAACCGGCAAGGCTGCTGGGAACTCAGGCCACTTGTATCCTACCATTCAGCGCCAGCTGAAGGCCATTGAGTAATCAGTTCATAACCCTCTGCAACCACCGGAGGGAGCCCCAGCTCAGAAGCCACCTCCAGCATATTCACAACAGAGGCGGCAGTTACCGTGCCCCCGACACTGACTGACAGCAGGCTCAGTATTAGGGCTCCGCATTAGAGCCGGCTGTCAGTCAGTGCCGGGGAGCAGATTCAGCTGCTGCTCACTATATACTGAGGGGACACTGAAGCTGCACCGATCGCACCTCTATGGCTGGAAGCTGATCGCTGCCGGGGGAATAAAGTTAATTTCCTCCTGGCAGAGGGGCTCTAAGTGCAGGAGCCGGGCAAGTTCAAACCATTATTAACCTGCAGGTTACCCCCATGTCTGAAGGTTAATAATGTTACTTTACATGGCAGGTTCCCTTTATGTGGTTGGGTGCTCTAGTCCCCTGCACGGTGATCTGACCTTCTCCTCCACTACAGAAAGTTCTGTGCTTCTACGCCTGCAGAGCGAGTGGTGAATAGACGCAGGGCCGGAGAACTGCTGGAAAGCCTCCATGTCAGACTGACGGGTGATCGTCTCCACACGTCCCATCTTTATGTCAGGACAGCGACTCGTGTATCGAGGTCTGAGGGACGGTCCGGTGCCGATATTTATCCAGGACTTTGTGTGCAGAAAGGAGAAAGTGATTTGTCACAAAGAAGAAGAGAGAGAATGAAGGAGGAGAACAAGGAAGGTGACAAGTGTCAGCCAAGAGGGAGCAGCCGGACGCCGACCACGACTGATGACGACACTGAGCCTGCACCAATTCTGAGGGACGGACAAGCGACAGCGGATTAGATGGAAAAATAAAGGTAAATTAACCCCGACTCTGCTGAGTAACAATCCACGACAGATTTAGGGACCGAAAGAAGTCACAGGAGAGAACGGACAGAAGGACGGGACATCTGCAGAGAAAATGTGGACCGATGCTATAAGGAAGGATAAAGATTCTGAAAGAAACCGCCGAGAACGAAGACTCAAGACTGATGAAGACGAGACGACAGCGGAGAAACCGCAACTCCCAGATCAGAAGAAAATAATCAGGAAATGAAAGCTGTTGTCAGACGGAGAAAATGTAGAGAAAACCAGAGCAAGACTGGAGAAAAACCATCTATTATAGGACGACGCCGGAGAGACGTCATCACATCCACCGGAGCCAACAAGGAGCCTCGCTGCTCACCTCGTGGTGTAAGAGGCCGGAGCTCCTCCATCATCACGTCCTGGTACCGATCCTGGTGTCCTTCTAGATACTCCCACTCCTCCATGGAGAGATAGACAGCGACGTCCTGACACCTTATAGGAACCTGACAACAACGACACCGTCACCACCCAGAATCCTCCAGTGCCGTCCTGTATAATGTCCCAGAAGTCACCTCTCCCCCCATCATCCAGAATCCTCCAGTGCCGTCCTGTATAATGTCCCAGCAGTCACCTCACCGCTCATCACCCAGAATCCTCCAGTGCCGTCCTGTATATTGTCCCAGCAGTCACCTCTCCGCTCATCACCCAGAATCCTCCAGTGCCGTCCTGTATAATGTCCCAGCAGTCACCTCTCCGCTCATCACCAGAATCTCCATGCCGTCCTGTAAATGTCCCAGCATACCTCTCCACTCATCACCCAGAATCCTCCAGTGCCATCCTGTGTAATGTCCCAGCAGTCACCTCTCCACTCATCACCCAGAATCCTCCAGTGCCGTCCTGTGTTAATGTCCCAGCAGTCACCTCTCCACTCATCACCCAGAATCCTCCAGTGCCGTCCTGTATAATGTCCCAGCAGTCACCTCTCCGCTCATCACCAGAATCCTCCAGTGCCGTCCTGTATAATGTCCCAGCAGTCACCTCTCCGCTCATCACCCAGAATCCTCCAGTGCTGTCCTGTATAATGTCCCAGCAGTCACCTCTCCGCTCATCACCAGAATCCTCCAGTGCCGTCCTGTATAATGTCCCAGCAGTCACCTCTCCGCTCATCACCCAGAATCCTCCAGTGCGTCCTGTATAATGTCCCAGCAGTCACCTCTCCGCTCATCACCCAGAATCCTCCAGTGCCGTCCTGTATAATTCAGCAGTCACCTCTCCCTATCACCCAGAATCCTCCAGTGCCGTCCTGTATATCCCAGCATCACCTCTCCCTCATCACCCAGAATCCTCCAGTGCCGTCCTGTATAATGTCCCAGCAGTCACCTCTCCGCTCATCACCCAGAATCCTCCAGTGCCGTCCTGTATAATGTCCCAGCAGTCACCTCTCCGCTCATCACCCCGAATCCTCCAGTGCCGTCCTGTATAATGTCCCAGCAGTCACTCTCCGCTCATCACCCAGAATCCTCCAGTGCGTCCTGTATAATGTCCCAGCAGTCACCTCTCCGCTCATCACCCAGAATCCTCCAGTGCGTCCTGTATAATGTCCCAGCAGTCACCTCTCCGCTCATCACCCAGAATCCTCCAGTGCCGTCCTGTATAATGTCCCAGCAGTCACCTCTCCGCCATCACCCAGAATCCTCCAGTGCTGTCCTGTATAATGTCCCAGCAGTCACCTCTCCGCTCATCACCCAGAATCCTCCAGTGCCGTCCTGTATAATGTCCCAGCAGTCACCTCTCCCTCATCACCCAGAATCCTCCAGTGCGTCCTGTATAATGTCCCAGCAGTCACCTCTCCCTCATCACCCAGAATCCTCCAGTGCTGTCCTGTATAATGTCCCAGCAGTCACCTCTCCCTCATCACCCAGAATCCTCCAGTGCCGTCCTGTATAATGTCCCAGCAGTCACTCTCCGCCATCACCCAGAATCCTCCAGTGCGTCCTGTATAATGTCCCAGCAGTCACCTCTCCGCTCATCACCCAGAATCCTCCAGTGCCGTCCTGTATAATGTCCCAGCAGTCACCTCTCCGCCATCACCCAGAATCCTCCAGTGCCGTCCTGTATAATGTCCCAGCAGTCACCTCTCCTCTCATCACCCAGAATCCTCCAGTGCCGTCCTGTATAATGTCCCAGCAGTCACCTCTCCCCTCATCACCCAGAATCCTCCAGTGCCGTCCTGTATAATGTCCCAGCAGTCACCTCTCCGCTCATCACCCAGAATCCTCCAGTGCTGTCCTGTATAATGTCCCAGCAGTCACCTCTCCTCATCACCCAGAATCCTCCAGTGCCTCTGTATAATGTCCCAGCAGTCACCTCTCCCTCATCACCCAGAATCCTCCAGTGCCTTCTGTATAATGTCCCAGCAGTCACCTCTCCGCTCATCACCCAGAATCCTCCAGTGCCGTTCCCGTATAATGTCCCAGCAGTCACCTCTCCCCTCATCACCCAGAATCCTCCAGTGCCGTCCTGTATAATGTCCCAGCAGTCACCTCTCCGTCATCACCCAGAATCCTCCAGTGCGTCCTGTATAATGTCCCAGCAGTCACCTCTCCCTCATCACCCAGAATCCTCCAGTGCCGTCCTGTATAATGTCCCAGCAGTCACCTCTCTGCTCATCACCCAGAATCCTCCAGTGCCGTCCTGTATAATGTCCCAGCAGTCACCTCTCCCTCATCACCCAGAATCCTCCAGTGCGTCCTGTATAATGTCCCAGCAGTCACCTCTCCCCTCATCACCCAGAATCCTCCAGTGCCGTCCTGTATAATGTCCCAGCAGTCACCTCTCCCCTCATCACCCAGAATCCTCCAGTGCCGTCCTGTATAATGTCCCAGCAGTCACCTCTCCCTCATCACCCAGAATCCTCCAGTGCCGTCCTGTATAATGTCCCAGCAGTCACCTCTCCGCTCATCACCCAGAATCCTCCAGTGCGTCCTGTATATGTCCCAGCAGTCACCTCTCCCTCATCACCCAGAATCCTCCAGTGCCGTTCTGTATAATGTCCCAGCAGTCACCTCTCCCTCATCACCCAGAATCCTCCAGTGCCGTCCTGTATAATGTCCCAGCAGTCACCTCTCCGCTCATCACCCAGAATCCTCCAGTGCCGTCCTGTATAATGTCCCAGCAGTCACCTCTCCCTCATCACCCAGAATCCTCCAGTGCCGTCCTGTATAATGTCCCAGCAGTCACCTCTCCCTCATCACCCAGAATCCTCCAGTGCCGTCCTGTATAATGTCCCAGCAGTCACCTCTCCGCTCATCACCCAGAATCCTCCATGCCGTCCTGTATAATGTCCCAGCAGTCACCTCTCCTCATCACCCAGAATCCTCCAGTGCCGTCCTGTATAATGTCCCAGCAGTCACCTCTCCCTCATCACCCAGAATCCTCCAGTGCCGTCCTGTATAATGTCCCAGCAGTCACCTCTCCCTCATCACCCAGAATCCTCCAGTGCCGTCCTGTATAATGTCCCAGCAGTCACCTCTCCCTCATCACCCAGAATCCTCCAGTGCGTCCTGTATAATGTCCCAGCAGTCACCTCTCCCTCATCACCCAGAATCCTCCAGTGCCGTCCTGTATAATGTCCAGCAGTCACCTCTCCCTCATCACCCAGAATCCTCCAGTGCCGTCCTGTATAATGTCCCAGCAGTCACCTCTCCCTCATCACCCAGAATCCTCCAGTGCCGTCCTGTATAATGTCCCAGCAGTCACCTCTCCCTCATCACCCAGAATCCTCCAGTGCCGTCCTGTATAATGTCCCAGCAGTCACCTCTCCGCTCATCACCCAGAATCCTCCAGTGCCGTCCTGTATAATGTCCCAGCAGTCACCTCTCCGCTCATCACCCAGAATCCTCCAGTGCCGTCCTGTATAATGTCCCAGCAGTCACCTCTCCCTCATCACCCAGAATCCTCCAGTGCGTCCTGTATAATGTCCCAGCAGTCACCTCTCCCTCATCACCCAGAATCCTCCAGTGCCGTCCTGTATAATGTCCCAGCAGTCACCTCTCCCTCATCACCCAGAATCCTCCAGTGCCGTCCTGTATAATGTCCCAGCAGTCACCTCTCCGTCATCACCCAGAATCCTCCAGTGCCGTCCTGTATAATGTCCCAGCAGTCACCTCTCCCTCATCACCCAGAATCCTCCAGTGCCGTCTGTATAATGTCCCAGCAGTCACCTCTCCCCTCATCACCCAGAATCCTCCAGTGCCGTCCTGTATAATGTCCCAGCAGTCACCTCTCCGCTCATCACCCAGAATCCTCCAGTGCCGTCCTGTATAATGTCCCAGCAGTCACCTCTCCCTCATCACCCAGAATCCTCCAGTGCCGTCCTGTATAATGTCCCAGCAGTCACCTCTCCCTCATCACCCAGAATCCTCCAGTGCCGTCCTGTATAATGTCCCAGCAGTCACCTCTCCGCTCATCACCCAGAATCCTCCATGCGTCCTGTATAATGTCCCAGCAGTCACCTCTCCCCATCATCACCCAGAATCCTCCAGTGCCGTCCTGTATAATGTCCCAGCAGTCACCTCTCCCCTCATCACCCAGAATCCTCCAACCCCCCTCCTGTATGGGGGGCCCCCCCCACCCACCTCTCCTTCACCCCCCAGCCCCCTGGGGGTGCCGTGGGGGTATAAGGTCCCCCCCCCACCTCTCCGCTCAAAAACCAGAATCCTCCAGTGCCGCCTGATAACCCCCCAGCCCCCCCCTTTTCTCTTTTTTTTCACCCAGCCCCAAAATTCCCGCCCTTTTTAAAAATGTCCCAGCGTCACCTCTCCCTAAAAAAACCCCAAATCCTCCAGTGCCGCCCTTTTTAAAAAGGGGCCCCAGCACCCCCCTTTTTCCTCCCAAAACCCCAGAACCCTCCATCCCCCCCCCGGATAATGTCCCAGCAGCCCCCCTTTTCCCCCCGTCATCCCCCCCAGAATCCTCCAGTGCCGCCTGTAAAAACCCCCCAAAAAAACCCCCCCTCCGCTAAAGGCTCGATCATCTTCTGCTGACTCCAGGATCTTCTTGTTCCTCTCACTATCGGGGGGTGGGGGGGGGCCTCTGTGAGGGGGGGCCCCGGGGTCCGCCCCCGGGGTTTTCCCGGAGTTTTGGGTTTTTTGGGAGTCAAAACCCCCCCCCGGTGTTTTTCCTCACTATGGTGTAACCCCCTTGAAAAGGGGGAGGGGGACACTTGGGGAAAAATTTTTCCCTTTCCCCCCCTTTCCCGATCTGACAATTTTAAAACCCCCCCCCCCGGGGTTTTCCCAATAACCTTTTTCCCAGTAATCGGGGGCCAAAAAGGGGAAAAATTATTAAAAATCAGGTCAAAACATCCCGGCCCCTCAAAAGCTCTTATAGGAATCCCCTTTTAAAACCCCTCCGGGCGGGGGCTTTTACAGTAGAGAACCTTTTTCCCCCCCCTATTCTGGATTTCCCTCCCGAGTGGGTTTTTTCACACCCCCACAAGGGGAAAACTGATAAAAATTTTGGAAAAGGAGTTACCTCTCCCTCAGCAGGGAGATTTTCCCCCGGGTGGGGTGGAAATAATTTCTGGGTCTCATTCCTGTCCTCCCCCATCCCGGGGGGGCATTAAAAGGGGAAGGGGGATGAGAAAATGGATCATTGGGGGGGTTTTGTCCTCCCCGGGGTCTTCTGAGGGGAAAGGAAAAAAGGGAAAAACACGGGGGGCGATATAACGACAATCACAAAATTTTTGCTAAATATCAAAAAATTTTTAAATGAAAAAAATTGGGGGAAAAAACCACAAAATTTTCCCCCCCGGCCTCCTCCACCCAACCCCGACCGTTTTTTTAAACCCCCCCTGTAGGGGGAAAAGGTCACCGTGGTTTAACCCAAAAGCCCCCAGCGGAGGAGGGGCATCGGGGGAAAAAACACCTCCAGCGGGGGAGGCCCCCCCCTGGTAACTACACCTCCAGGGGGGGAAAAGACCACCATGGTAACTAAAAACCCCCATTGGGGGGGGGTTTACCGGGAAAAAAAAACCACCAGCGGGGGACGGTCACCGTGGTAACTACCCCCAGCGGGGGACGGTCCCCTTTTGGGAACTCCCTTTTCCCCGGGGGGGGGCGGTCACCGTCGTAAAAACCCCCCCCCACGGGGGGGGCGGTCACCGTCGAAAAAACACCTCCAGGGGGGGGGGCGGCCCCCCGTGGTAACAAACCCCCCGGGGGGGACGGTCACCGTTTTCCCCTTAAAAAACCCCCCAGCGGAGGACGGCCCCCCGGGTAACTACACCCCCGGGGGGGGGGGGCCCCCCGGGGTTTAAATACACCCCAGGGAGGACGTCCCCCGGGGGTTTCTACACCTCCAGCGGGGGGCCGGTCCCCCTTCGTAACACCCCTTTTCCGGGGGGGGGGCGGCCCCCCTTTGGAACTACACCTCCAGGGGGGGGGGGTTTTCCCCCGGGTAACAAAAACCCCCCAGGGGGGGAGGTCACGGGGGGAAAAACTACACCTCCAGGGGGGGAAAGGCCCCCTTTTGGTTTTTTAAACACCCCGCGGGGACGGTCACCGGGAAAATACACCCTCGCGGGGACGGCCCCCCGTGGAAAACAACCCCCCCAACGGAGGACGGCCCCGGGAAAAAAAACCCCCTCCAGCGGGGAAACGGTCCCCGGGGGAAAACAAAAACCCCCAGGGGGGAAAACGGTCACCGTGGTAAAAAAAACCCTCCGGGGGGGCCCCCGGAGATAGGGGGAAAAAGGGCTGCCCCCCCCCCAAAAAAATTTTGCGCCTTTCCCAACACGGGGAGCCGCCCCCCACTTGGAGCAGGGGGGCCTCCACGGAACAGCTCTGATCTCCCCCCCACACCCCCCTTTCTAAAAATTTTTCACCACAACCCCCAAAAAAACCCCCCCCAAAAAACCCTCCTGAAATAAAAACCGGAAGGGGGGGAAACCCCAAAAATTCTGCCTGGGCTGATACCAAAAACACGGGGGGGGCACACACCCCGGGACGGGTTTGCTGCACTGAGTTTTTAAACCCCGGGGGGGTGACGTAACCGTAATGTGATCGGGGGGCGGAGCTCATGAGAGAATGAAAAAGGGGAAACCTGGGGGCCCCCGTCACTGTCATGGATCAGGGGGGGGAGCTAAAAAGGGGGAAAGGTTTTGAACCCCCCTTTGTATTTCATCCTGTCCATGTGCCCAGGGGGACGTCACACAGCTCCCCCCCGGGGGTGCAGCCCCCCTTTTTCCATTTTTTTTTTTAAAAGGGGTTGCCACACTAAACAATATCGCAAAACGGGTCGCTAAAAAAGTCACTTTTTTGGGGGATCCCCTTAGCGATGTTTTTTCAGTGCGGCAGCTTCCCAAAAAGCTTCCGCTGTGATCTCGCTCGTCGCGGGGAATTTTGCTCCGGACCCTATTTTTTTTTGCTGGCGGGTCCCGCTGGGGAAGTAAAATTTAAAAACCCGTGTGGGAACCCCCTTTTTTTTGCGATTTAGCGGTACTTTTGTACCGCAAAAACGTTAAGAAGATGCTAAAAGGCGATACGTCGTTAAAAAAAAATCGCTAAATGGGGCCCCCTTTTGCATAAGAAACAAAAACCCCACGATTCCCCCTTTTTTTTGCTCTTTATCGGATCGCTAGCGGGATTTTTTTTGTGTGGCGTAACCCCTTTTTGATGGGGGAAAAAACGTTCATTTTGGTGATTGGTTTATTTGGTTTTTTTGTTTTTTTCCCCCAAAAATGTGGGGGGGCGATTTTTAAACGCATCATGTGACCCCCCGAAAAAAAGAATGGAGAATGACTCAGGCAGCCTATTCAATCTGATCCTCTCTCTGAGCCCAGCAGCCCCCTGTGGGAGTGTAGAGTACTGACTCACAATGATGGGGTTGAGGGGGGCTGAGAACAGTAACTTCCATCCCCCCTTTTTTTAAAAAAAACGGAGCCCTTTGGGTAAAGATTTACAAGACGAATTTTTTAGGGTACAGGAGGGGCCCCCTTTTTACAGGGGGCCGATCCCTCAAACCCCGGAGGCCCCCCTTTTCCCTACAGGGGGCCCATCCTCTACAGGAGGCCGGGTCCCCCCAGGGGACCGATCCTCTACAGGGGGGGGATCCCCCACAGGGGGCCGATCCCCCCACAGGGGGCGATCCTCTAAAGGGGGGCCCCCCCTCACAGGGGCCCCCCCTCTAAGGGGGGGTTCCTCTTTTTGGAGACTGATTTTCCCTACAGGAGGCCGATCCCCCTACAGGAGGCTGTTTTTGTTTTAAAAATTTTTTTTTAATACTTTTCCCCCCCCTTTTTTGAAAGGCTAGCAAGTTAAATTTAGTAATTTTTTTTTCAAAGGGTTGGGGAAAATTTTGGGCTAGCAGAAAGGGGAAAAAAAAAAGGGGAAGTTCCTTCATTAATAAATAAATCCTCCCCCAAAAAGAAAGATACTCGTGCAAAAGGGGGGAAAATCAAGGGGGGGAAAAAAGGGGGAAAATAAAGTTTGGTTTTTAAAAAAAAAGTATGTTACGTGCTTTTAAAAAAAATTTTTATTTTTAAAAAAAATATATGGGTTAATTCCGCTTTTTCCCCCCCTTTTTTGGGGGGTAAAAAAAGCCCCCTTTTTTTTTGAAATAAAGATAGATATATTGAGCAAACCCCTTTTGGGTTTTTTTCTTATTCTCCCCCCGGTACCCCTTTTTCCCCCGGGGGGAAAAAGGGTTAACAAGTAACAGCGGGGGGGGGGTCACTGGCGGCCCAAACAGGGGGCCTAGTTATTCTACTAAACGGGGGCCCACCCGGGGGGGAGACGTGGGGATGAGCGGAGCCTTTTTTTGGGGATAAAAAAATTTTCAGCCTGGGGTAAGAAACTTATTTTTATTCTACCCAAAATAATATCACTTTATAGTGGGGGTCCCCTTTCCCCCCCCACCGGGTCGGGTTTCCCAGGGAAAATTTAAAAGGGATTTTTCCCCCCCAGGGGGGTTTTTTTTTTTTTTTTAAACCCTAGCCCCTTTTTATTAATTGTCCCGTCCTGCCTTTCCCCCCCTTTGGGGAAATTTTTTTTAGTTTGGATCCAATGATTTGTTTGTGGGGTTTTTTTTTGGGTCTGTGTGATTGGATTGTTTTTTTTTTGGGTTGGGGGGACAAAAAAATTTGGGGGGCGAGCAAAAAGGGAAAGGTTCAGAAAAACCTTTTTTGGCCCCCCGGGCTAAAAAACGCAACTGTCTTTTGGGGGCAGAGTCTTGGTGCGCAATTTTTTTTGGGGGCAAACTTGTCTTGGGGACAAGAGAATCTCTTTTGGTGAGGGGAAAAAAAAAAAAAAAAATGGGGGAAACCCCCAAAAAATGCCCCAAAGGGAAAAGGGGGTTTTTTTCTAAAAAATTTTTTTTTTGCGCAGAGAAGGGGGAAAAACAGGCGAATGAAAACGGAGAATTGAAAATTTTTAAAATGGAAAAAGGTTCTTTTTTTTCACATCATGGGGGGGGGGTTTTTGGGCAAAGGACTGTTGAAAACAGTGAACCTGTGGAAAGTGCGGGGATTACTTTTAAAAAAAAAGACTAAAAAATTTGGAAAAAGGGAATTTTCAGACTGACAAAAACAGGGAAAAACTGATTTTTCCCCCTTCTGTTTTCCCCCCCCCCCCCCCCGGGGGGTAGAAATGTACAGACCATGGAGGGGCCCCCCGAGCAGTCGGGTCAAAAAAGCAACCCAGACAAAAGGGGGTTTCAAAAAAATTAAAAAGGGAAATTGGCAGATGAAGTAGATACGATAGACTGAAGATAGACATACAAGTGCTATGTGTTAGGGCCACACCTGACAATTTCAGAAAATCCCTGACAGCAAAAACAAGAAAAAGTGCGGGGCAGGGGGAAGGGGGTTTTTCGTAAAAAACCCCAAAGGGGGTTCTTAAAAAAAAAGGGGAAAAAACAGGCTGAGGTTTGGGGGAGCCCCCCCCCCCTGGGGATTCGTGAGGATGCACAGGGGAAAAAATGCAAAAATTTTTTGATTTTGTTGAATATGTTTTTTGAATAGACACAGTAAGAAAAAAACGAAAGGGGGGAGTTTCTGAGAAGAAAGATAGAACCCGGCAGGAAAGTAAGTAGGGGGATTGGAGATCAGTTAAAAACAGAGGGTCTAGCGAAATAACACAGGGGGGACCCAAAAAGATTTTTTTGGGGAGGGGGGAAAAAGGAGGGAGCTTTCACATGACCCCCTTTTTTCCCTACCCCCCCCCTCTAATTGCCCCAGTGAGGTGAAAAACCACCCCCGGGGGCATGAGGTTAGTTTAAAATGGAAACGGGGCAACAATTCAGTATTTTCGAAAAAGGAAAAAGGCCATTTGGGGAAAAAAGGGGGGTTCCCCCCCAAGTTATAAAAAAACTTTTCCTTTTTTAAATCCCCCCTCTAAATCCCTCCCCCATAATAAGATTTTTCCCCCGCAAATTCAAGGAACCACTTTTTCAACCAAATTAATGGGGGGTTTTTCCCCCCGGGGGGGAAAGTAATCTTTTAGGGGAAAAAATGTGTTTTTACAAATTTTTAAGCACATATTGGGGTATTAACTTATGGGACTTCATATGACACCAGGTTTAAAAAAAACACTCCCCTTTTTTAAAAACATGTCGCTAGACGTTGGCCCTTTGTTAAAACACAAATGAATTTTTCCTTTTAAAAATTTGGGAAAGGGGGGATACCGCCAAAGATTTCTGGGGGTTCAATAAAAAAGATGTGGGAAATTAAAGGGGGCCCGGGGCCCCCCGCCCCCTTACAGAAACTGGTTAAAAAAGGGGTATTTTTTTTTTTTTTTA
Organism: Oophaga sylvatica; assembly: GCA_033576555.1. Classification (NCBI taxonomy): domain Eukaryota; kingdom Metazoa; phylum Chordata; class Amphibia; order Anura; family Dendrobatidae; genus Oophaga; species Oophaga sylvatica. The sequence continues at coordinate 80,726 of JARQOD010000513.1, forward strand.
AAAAAATAGCCCCCCCCTTCGGGAGCAGGGGCCCCCGCTAGGTTTTTTTTTTTGGGGGGGGCCCTTTTAAAAAAAAAAAAAAAAAAAGTTCCCCCTTCAAAAAACGAGATTTAACTCTCTATGTATTTTGGGGGGGGGGAATATATATTATATATAAAAATATATATTTAACCGTTAAGGGGAAAAATTGGGGGAAATGTTTTTCACCAAAAAATTTTTTTTTAAAAAGGTTAAAATTTTTTAAATGGGGAAAAAATTACTACCCCCTTTCCCCCAAAAGGCTTTAGTCAAAAACCCCAAATCCCCCCATGTTTTTTTTGGAAACCCAAAATGGGTTTTTAAAACGGGGTTTTTAAAAGGGGGAAAACCCAAGAAATTTTTCCCAAAAAACTTTTTGGGGACAAGGGATTTTCACCGGGGCTCCCAAACTACCAGCGGGGCAAAGGGGCCCCAAAGGGTTTTCCTAAACCTGTTTAAAAAAAGGGGGGGTTTGGACCCCAAAATTTTCGGGATGGTTTCCCCAAAAAAACAATTTTGGGGGTTTTTTTTCACAACCTAGAGCCTTCCCATGGGACCCCCCCCAAGGGGTTTTAAAACCCCAAAACCCCGAAGGGTTTTTTAATTTTTTTTTTTTTTCTTTTTTAAAAAAAGGTTGGGCCCCCTTTTTCCAAAAAACCCTTTGAATACATTTTTTCCCCCTTTTCCACCCAGACAGGGATCCCAGGGGTTAAAAACCCCCCTTACAAAGGGGAAATTTGGGGGGCCGTGGGCCTAAAATTTTAGTGGAAACAGACGGGAAAAAGGGGTTTTAAAAGGGGGTCCATTGGTTTTTGGGGGAAAAAAAAAAAAGGTTTTCCAAAACCTTTGACATCGTTTTGAAATCCCTGAAGGGGTTTTTATAAAAAATTATACCAAACTGAACCCGGTGAAAAGGCTTACCCCTTTTTTTTTGCAAAAATTTTGTGGGCACTTTAAAAAAACCCAAAAAATTTTTTTCAAAGGAAAAAAAATTTTTCCCCCAACCCGAATTTGTTTAAAAAAAAAAAAGGTTTAAAAGGGGGGTAGGTTTTTTAAAAGGGAATTGTAAAAAGAAGTCCAAAGAGGGAATGACAATGACCCCCTTTAAAAAGGGGCCTTAAAAAAAAAAAACGCGGTTCTTCCCAGTTTTTAAAAAAAGGGGGAAACTTAAAAGGTGAAGGGGAAATTTTTTTTTAAAAAGGACCGCACCCAAGGGAAACCCGGACCTTCCCCACCCCCCAGCCAAAATTCCCCCCGGGGAAAAACCGGGGGTTTTTTAAAAAAAAACAAGCCCCAAAAAAATTTTGGGCCCGGGAAAAGTTTAAAAGGGTTTGAAAAAAGGGGCCGGGGGGAAAAAACTTTAAAAAAGGAAATGTTAAAATTACACGATTTAAAAAAAGAAGGGAAAAACCATCTTTTGGGCCAATTTTTGGGAAAACTAGGGGAACCCCACCCGCGGGCTCCCTTAAAAGCGACGCAAACCAAAAAAAAATTAAAGGGGATTTCTTACCAAAAAAAAAAAAGGTTTGCCCCCCAAAAGTTTTAAAGGAATACCCGTTGGGGCCCGATCCCCCTTTTTTTAAAAGGGGGGAAACCCCCAAAGGCCCGAGCACGCCCCCCCAAAACCCCAAACCCAGTAACCACTGGAGGATAAACGATTCCCCCGGGGGGGCCTCCCAAAATACCTTTTTTGGGGAAAGGGTGCTTGAAAGGGGGGTTTTTGGGGCCCAAGGGGAAAGGGGTGGGGGTGGAAAAAAAAAGGTTTATGGCTGAAAGCAGCCCCAAAAAGGGAAAAAGGGGGGAAAAGGGGGTGGGCGTTCTTTTCCCAAAGGGGTTGTTCCCCTCGCCAAAGTTTCTGGGAAAACCCCCCGGGGGCCCCGGTTTTTAAAGAGCTAGCGAAAAGGGTTGGGAGACCAGTTTTCCCCCTTTTTAAAAGGTTTTATAGGGACTTATTGTAAAAAATAATGGGGGGATCCGGAAACCCCCCAACAACCCCCCGGCCCTTCTTTCCCCAAACTCCGGGGAAATTCATGGAAAAAAAGGGGGGAAAGGCCCCGGGAAACCCCCTTTTTTTTGGGGTTTTTTTTTTTTAAAAGGTTTTGGGGGGGTTCCCCATTGGGCCCCCTAGGCCCCCCGGGAAAAGCAAGGAAAAGGGGGCCCCGGGGGGTTTGGGGTTTAAATTTTGGGGAAATGATGAAATAAAGGTAATTTAAGGTGAAAAAATGAAAGAACCCGAAAAGGGGGGGGAATTTTAAAATTTTTATAAACCATATCATAAAAGAGTTGGGGAAAAAATAGGAAAAAAATAAATTTTACATTTAAGTTAAAAACCAAAAGGAGGCCCCCCAAAAAGGGGGAAAATTTTGGGGCCTTTTTTTTTTACCTTAGCCCTTTCTTAAAACCCAAATGGGGAAAAAAAGGTTTTCTAATGAAGGGGGTTTTTCCCCAAAAGCCTACTTAGGAAAATTTTTTTTTCCCCAAAAAAATGGAAAATTTTTTAACCAAAGTATTTTAAAAAAATTGTGGGGGTTTTCAAAAAGGCTCAAAAAAAAAAAACATATAATGTTTGGGGTTTTTCCCGAACCAACCAGGATTGGGAAATTCAATCCCCTTTAGCAGGAAAAAAAGGGGTTTCCCTAAAAACCAAAATTTAAAAAATGAAAGGAAAAATTCCCCCAAAAAAAGATTTTTGAAGGGGGGTTTTTAGTTCCCTGAAGAAAAACCGCAAGTAAAAAATTTTTAAAGGGAAAAGGCCCGGGGGGGCGCCCCATCGGGAAAATTTTTTAAAGGGCAGTCCTTTGGGGGAAAACTTAAAGGGGGGAAAGAGCTTTTGGGAAATTTTCTTTCACCTTTGGAAAAAAAAAACCAAATTTTTGGGGCGGGTTAGCCGGGGGAGATGGAGATGGGGAAAAAAAAAATTAACCAAACCAACCCCTTAAAAATTTTTTTGAATTTTGGGGGAAAGAAAAAACCCCCCTGTTTTTAAACGGGCGTAGGTTACTCCGGGGGTGCGCAATTTGGGGGCCCCCCCAAATTTGGGGGGGGAAAATGTAGAGGGGAACAAAAAAACGGTGCATTTTTTTCCCCCCCATGAAACACAGCCCCCGGGAAAAAAAACGTTTTGGGAAAAAAAAGATTCCCCCCTGATAAATAGGGTTTTTGGGTTCTTTTTCCCAAAGGGGCCCCCGGGGGAGGGGGAAAAAAAAAATTTAAATTTTTTTATTTCACAAAATAAAACCCCGGGGGTTAAAATTTTTTTGGGGAGCAAGGAAAAGGTTTTGTGCCGTTTTGGACCCCTTTGGGGCCCCTTTTATTTAATTTCCCCCCTTTTAAAACCCCCCTTAAAACCCCAAGAAAAACCCGGGAGGGGGTAAAGTTAAAAGGGAAAATTTGATGGGGCAAATTGGGGAAGGGGGAAAAATTATGGGGGCCAAAATTTCTGTCCCCCTTTTTTTTCCTCCCCCTTGGGCCCCAAAAGGGGGAAAGGGGGGGGTTTGGAATTGGGGGGAAAAAAAAATGGTAAAGGTTTTTTATAGTCCTGCTACTTTTTTTTTAAAAAAAAATTTTTTTTAAAAGGTAAAAAGAAAGGACACAAATAATGAAGTTGATTGTCAAATGAAAACCCCCAAAAAGGGGTTTTTTGAAAAAATTCTTGTGGAATAAATTTTCATCCTTTAGGGGAAAGGGGAGCAAGAATTTTCCCAAAAATTTTTTTTACCCGGCCCGGGGGGGGGGGGGGAACAAAGGGGAAAAAAAGAAAGGGAAGTTCCTCATTGGTAAAACCCCGACAAAGGAATCCAAATGAAAAACCGGGGGTTTGGGGGGAAAATGGAAAAGGGGTTTGGGGTTTGGGGAAAAAAGGTTTTTTCCCCCTTTTTTTAAAAAAGGTTTAAAAGATTTTATGGTTTTTTGGGGCCCCCCCTTTAAAGGGGGTTATAAAGGGGTTTATTAGAATTAAAAGAGTAGAAAAAATTTTAGATTTTTTTTGGTTTTTTCTTTGGTACCAATTAAAAAGGGGGGTTTTCCCCAAAATTTAAAAACCCGGGTTTTTCCCCCAAAGGGGGTCCTTAAGGGGGGAAAAACCCCCAGGAAGGGCAAAATTTTCCCCTTTGGAGATTTTCCCAGGAAAAGGGGGTTCACAGGATAGATTTTTCCAATTTTAAAAAAATTTTTTTTATTTTTTTCCCCCCCGAAACATTCTTTCAAAAATATATCTGGGTCTTTTTTACTGGTTTTAAAATTTTTAAAAATTAAAAAATTTTATTATTTCTATTATTTTTTGTATTTGATGTGAGGTTTAGTGTTTTATACCTTCTTCTCCCGCAAAACCGGGGCTTTTTTAAAGTGTGAGGCCCGAGCAGGAGCCTCCTGGAGCTGTATGAGGATCACTCTCTGTCTCCTCACACTGGCTGTTTAGTTCACAATGAACTAATCTCTGTCAGGATGGTGAACTAGATGAACTACTCACTCACCAACTACCCATCACTAATGGACAACTGAAGGCTGTGCTGGGACAAGGACGTGGACGTTGCTTGATGATGCTGGTAGTTGAGTGTGGGAACTTCCTGCACCTCTTTGGGGTGGTTAACCCAACTCACCAGGTTAACTCCTGCTCTCCCTGACTCTAACATGTACGACCAAACATAAGAGTGCAGCGGTGCAGCATCCAGAGCACAACATAACACAGACACTACAAGATAATACATGTGGGAAAACATTACACAGCACATACATTACATTACTAAACGGGTACACCGTAACAATGCACGGGCCTGACACATGGGAGAGAGAGGGCAGACGAGGGTCTCCGCCACCTCCTTACATACAGCACCTCCATTCTAGCTGCCTCTACAGAGTAGTGATGAGTGAACGCGCTCAGCACCACTCGTTACTCGCCCGAGCATCACTGTACTTGGTGGACTCGGCGAGCACCGAGCATTTTCGGGATTACTAGGCGGGAACTCGGGTCTCCACCCAGCTTTTTTGGTGGACTTTACAGACCCAATCACAATGCAGGGATTATCTGCCAGGCAATGAAACGCCGCAGCCATCTTTGTTGTGGTCGTGCAGTGATTGGCTGGGCGCATGGCATCATCAGGGGTATAAGATACTGGACGCCGCCCTGCTCCGCACATTCAGCTCCGGATTGAGAGAGTGTAGGGAGAGCTGCTGCCCAATTAGGGTCAAATTTTGGGGATTTATTAGTTAGTGTGGGGTCTACCATCCTAAGTTACTCAAATTCAGATAAACCAACAGTCCTTCTAAGGACTAATTCCGGAGTATATAGGTTCCAGTGTTAGGTAGGCAGGGGAGTGTACTTCACTCTATACACATCAGTGCAAGGCCTGCAGGCACTGTATGTGCGTATATAGATCATTGCATACATCAAGAGGGTCCATTCCCTTCCTGTGTTCTGGTGCTGCTGCTGCCTGTATGATATATTAGCTGTATATAGCTAGCCCCAGGTGTAATAGGAATACAGGCAACACATTTGTCGTAGTGGTATCTCCGTGGCACAGCTCATATCTGTGTGTGCTCAAAGTTTGGCCAGTTTACGCCTGTTTTCTTTTTTTGTCCGGAGTGTCACAGTCCTGATATACAGCCTAGTTAGCCCAAAAATAAAAAAAATACAGGCCACACATTTGTCGTACTGGTATCTCAGTGGCAGCTCCTATCTGTGTGTGCTCAATGTTTGGCAAGTTTACGGCAGTTTTCATTTTTTTGTCCTGGGTGTCACAGCCCTGATATACAGCACTAGTTAGCCCAAAAATAAAAAAAATACAGGCCACACATTTGTCGTACTGGCATCTCCGTGGCAGCGCATATCTGTGTGTGCTCAAAGTTTGGCCAGTTTAGGCCAAAACATTGTATTTTTTTTGCAGTCTGCTAACGTAATTATTAAATCTGATAAGGCTAAAAACATTTTTACCTAAAGTCCAGATAGGTAAAAGTGTGGTTTTCAAGCACTCGTATCACATACAAGTTGACTCCCAAATCACCCTTTTGTAGTGAACGTGTATAATATTCTATTCCATTTACAATGGGCAAGGTGCGTGGCAAAGGACGGGGAAGTGGACGTGATAGTGATGGTGCAGGCCGAGGCCGTGGGCAAGCTGAAATTGGCCCACCGAAAACACCCACATCTTCTCGCTGGACCTTAGTGTCCGATGTCCTAGGGGACCGCGGCAAGACAGCACTATTGAAGCCTGAGCAGTGTGAAAAGGTTGTTGGTTGGATAGCGGCTAATACTTCCAGTTACTTATCCACCACCACCAGCACCCTGTTTTCAACACCGTCAAGTCACAGTAGCCATGAATCTGGACCGCATATTCCTTACCCTGATCCTCCTTCCTCCCATCATGCTGAGTGCCCTGAGACTACTGATCCCACACTCGGACACTCCGAAGAGCTGTTCAGTTTTCCATTTGGAGATCCGTGCCTCTAGCCCGCTCCACTAGAAGCGGGACAAGATGATATTCCATGTAGCAATACACAAATCTTTGAGCAGCCACGGTCACAAGAGGTGAACGATGATGAGACACAATTGCCGAAAAGTCAGGTGGAGGACCAGTGTGGGGAAATGGAAGATGAGGTGGTGGATGATGTAGTAACAGACCTAACCTGGCAGGAGTACATGCAGAGCGAGGACAGCAGCACACAGGGGGAGGTAGGCGTCGCACCATTTCAGGCAGGAAGAAGCAGTGTGGTGGCCGCAGACAGAAGGCGGGTAACCGTTCCCCGTAACACCAACCTGACTGAAGTTGCCAGTCCAACTGTTAGGTCTTCCCGAGTCTGGTTATTTTTTAAAGACTCTCCCAATAACCCGAAACAGGCCATTTGCAACACCTGTTATACCAGCATCAGCAGAGGTAGCAAAACTACCAGCCTTACCACCACCAGCATGATCAGGCACTTGGCAGCAAAGCACCTGACTTTGCCCAATCCAAGGCTCCAGGAACAGTGTCTGCAGTTGACACCACTGCTTCTTCCACTGTTGTGCATGCAAGCCAATCCCCTGTCCATGGTGCATGCGAAGATGCCTCCTGCCCTGCACCTGCCATTGACCACAGTCAAATAGCACCATCATCAAGCACGTCCACGTCCTTGTCCCAGCGCAGCCTTCAGTTTTCCATACCCCAGTCATTGGAACGTAAGCGGAAATACGCAGCCAACGCCACACAGGCCACAGTACTCAATACTCATATTTCTCGTCTGCTTGCGCTCGAAATGCTGCCTTTTAGGCTCGTGGAGATGGAAGCTTTCTGCAACCTGATGGCGGCGGCCGTCCCAAGGTACTCTATCACCAGCCGCCAATATTTCTCCCGCTGTGCCGTCCCGGCATTACACAAGCACGTGTCCCACAACATTACCCGTGCCCTCAACAATGCAGTTACTGGGAAAATACACCTAACCACGGACACGTGGACAAGTGCTTGTGGCCAGGGATGGTACATCTCGCTGACGGCACACTGGGTTAACATAGTGGAAGCCGGTACCCAGTCAGACCTTGGGATGGAACACGTCCTCCCGACGCCAAGGATTGTGGGCCCTACGTCAATCAGGGTTGCCCCCTCTGTGTACAGCTACTGCACCTCCTCCTCATCAGCCTCCATGTCAGAAATGAGCACATCAGTCAAAAGCTGGAAGCACTGCAGCACTGCCAAAGCAAAGCGGCAAGAGGCTGTGCTGAAGCTAATTTGCTTAGGTGGCAAACCGCACAATGCTGAAGAGTTGTTGACAGCTCTGAAAAAGCAGGCAGATGTATGGCTGTCACTGCTAAATCTCCAGCCAGGCATGGTTGTGTGTGACAATGGCAGGAACCTGATGGCGGCTTTGAGGTGAGGCGAACTGACACACGTACCATGCCTGGCCCATGTGCTGAACCTCATTGTTCAATAGTTTCTAAAAAGCTATCCGGAGCTACCAGATCTGCTGGTTAAAGTACGCCACCTGTGTGAACATTTTAGAAAGTCAGCTACAGCTTCAGCCGCCCTTGCCGTTTTTCAGCAGCGATTGCAGATTCCGGCTCACTGACTGGTGTGTGTAGCGCCCGCGTCCCTGCCTGCTGCCAGACAGGGACGTCGCTCTCCTCACCTGCGCTCAGCGTCCTCAGTGCTCCCAGCCTCCTCTGCGCCTCTGGCATCCTCGGCATCCTCCTTCCGCCCTGCTGGTCCCGCGTCCTTCTTCCCTGCTGCTGGCCTTAGGGCGCGCGCCCGCACCCTCCCCCGCTCTTAAAGGAGCCGCGCGCATTTTCCAAATCAGTCTCCAGCCAATGCTGGTGGACTCCACCCTATATTAAGGGCTTCCTCCTTAATGGAGGTGCCCGAGCAATGTTGTTTCTGTGCAGTCTAACTCTGCTTCAGCCATCAGCTCCTGTTTCCAGTTGCCCGCCTGTTACCTGTCTGTTTGCCTGTCGGCCATCTGACTGCAGCTCTATCCAGAGGTTCGGACATCTTCAGCAGAGATCCCCGGCTGTTGCCTGCTCACCTGGGAGCGATCATCTGCCATCCGACTGCAGCTCTATCCAGAGGTTCGGACATCATCTGCGGAGATCCCCGGCTATTGCAGAGACTCTTGCCTGCTCACCTGGGAGCGATCATCTGCCATCCGACTGCAGCTCTATCTAGAGGTTCGGACATCATCAGCAGAGATCCCCGGCTATTCCAGAGACTCTTGCCTGCTCACCTGGGAGCGATCATCTGCCATCCGACTGCAGCCTACCAGGAGGCTCCACCAGCTCAGGTCGTATATGCCTGTTTGTCTAGAGACTGCCTTGGTCACTTACCGTGACAAACCTGCCTGTTTAGAGACTGCCCTGGTCACTTGCCGTGACAACCTGCCTGCCCAGAGACTACCCTGGTCACTTGCCGTCACTTGCCGTGACAACCTGCCTGTCCAGAGACTGCCCTGGTCACTTGCCGTGACAACCTGCCTGTCCAGAGACTGCCCTGGTCACTTGCCGTGACAACCTGCCTGTTCAGAGACTGCCCTGGTCACTTGCCGTGACAACCTGCCTGCCCAGAGACTGCCCTGGTCACTTGCCGTGACAAACCTGCCTGCCCAGAGACTGCCCTGGTCACTTGCCGTGACAACCTGCCTGTCCAGAGACTGCCCTGGTCACTTGCCGTGACAACCTTCCTGTCCAGAGACTGCCCAGGTCACTTGCCGTGACAACCTGCCTGTCCAGAGACTGCCCAGGTCACTTGCCGTGACAACCTGCCTGTCCAGAGACTTCCTTGGTCACTTATTGTGACAACCTGCCTGTCCGGAGACTGCCTGGCTAATTGCCGTGATTCCCTGTCCTATTCCCGGATGCCACCCGCTCTCTTGTAAGTAAATTGTCTTGTATAATAAAGCTTAGTGGTTCCACCAACCAGACCCGTTTCCGTCAGTGGTTCCACCTACCAGACCCGTTACAGTTTGCTCGGGCCATGGAACCCGGTGGCACCCAAACCCCTTCACTTCCGGAACTGTGTCATGAGCTGTCTCGCCAGAGGTCTCAACAGGAGGCTATCTTGGGTCACCTGCGGAACGTCAATTCCCGCTTGGACACTCTGAATCCATCACCAGCAACCACCGCTGGAGCCATGACTCATAATCCGGCAGTCCCGCTGACTCCCAATTCCGTGGTTTCCATTCCCGGTCCCCGACTTTCAGCTCCTCCTAGGTATGGAGGCGACCCTGTTATGGCTCGGGGTTTCATTAACCAGTGCACCCTGCATTTCGAACTCCTGGCACACCAGTTTAATTCTGACCGGGCCAAAATTGCCTTCATCATGTCCCATCTCACCGGAGAGGCTCTGGCCTGGCTTAATCCTCTCTGGGAGAGAGAAGATCCTCTGGTGTCAGACCTGCCTGCTTTTCTCTCGGCCTTCCGGAGGGTATTCGACGAACCTGGACGGAAGACCTCCTCTGCATCATCTCTGTTGCGTCTCCGTCAGGGAAGTCTCACCGTTGGTCAATATGCCATACGGTTCCGTACTCTAGCCTCAGAACTGGCTTGGGACAATGAAGCTCTAATTTCGGTCTTCTGGGAGGGTCTGTCCAGCCGTATTAAAGACGAACTTGCCGGTCGGGACATTCCAACCTCGCTTGATGATTTAATAAATCTTGCCAATCGGATTGATCTACGGTTCCAGGAACGAGCCAAAGAGGTCACCCGTGAAAAAAAGTTTCCTCATTTAACCCCTTCCGTTTCTCCCCAGGTGCACACTGCTGAGCCTATGCAGGTCGACCAGACCAAGATGGTCAAAGCCCGTCAGGACTCACGCCGTGCCGAGAAAAGTTGCTTCTACTGCGGCAGTAAGGAGCACTGGATCCGAACCTGTCCGGAGAAGTCGAGAAACGCCTGTGTCTAGGTTCGCTCGGAGAGGTCAATCTAGACAAAAATAAATCCTCTTCATCTCTGCTGCTCTCGGTCTCAATTCTTCTCGGTAAGAACCGTTACTTCGAGATGGCCCAACTTGATTCTGGAGCAGCTGGGAATCTCGTGTCACAGGCTCTAGTAGAGAAGTATCGCATTCCCACCAAACCTCTTGTTGAACCAGTATCTGTTGCTGCTGTGGATGGGGGTCTCCTACCTCGTCCCATCCGACTTATCACCGAAGCCATAACCCTGCAGGTGGGAATGTTGCATTCTGAGAGCATCTCATTTCATGTTCTGCCTGGACTCTCTCATGCTTTCTTACTAGGTCTGCCTTGGCTCCAAAAGCATGCACCGGTGCTTGACTGGCAGAATGGAGAGATTCTTCGCTGGGGACAGGACTGTCATAAAACGTGTCTGGTGCCTGTTCATCCCGTCTGTCCTTCTCCTACTCCTGCTAATCTACCAGGACTCCCGATTCCATATTGGTCATTTGCTGATGTCTTCAATAAAAAGGAAGCAGAGACATTACCCCCGCATAGACCATATGATTGCCCGATCGACCTGCTACCCGGTACCACGCCTCCCCGTGGGCGTATTTACCCGTTGTCCGCTGCTGAGACCAGGTCGATGTCCGAATATATCGAGGAGAACTTAGCAAAAGGATTCATCCGGAAATCTACCTCCCCAGCGGGAGCAGGTTTCTTCTTCGTAAAAAAGAAGGACGGATCTCTCCGTCCCTGTATTGACTACAGAGGCCTAAATTTGATCACGGTGAAGAATAAGTACCCTCTTCCGCTCATTCCAGAATTGTTTGATCGTCTTAGAGGGGCTAGAGTCTTCACCAAACTAGATCTTCGTGGAGCATACAACCTGGTTCGTATCCGGCGAGGAGATGAATGGAAGACGGCATTCAACACCCGGGACGGCCACTACGAGTACTTGGTGATGCCCTTTGGTCTCTGTAATGCTCCAGCAGTCTTTCAGGAGTTGGTCAATGACATCTTCCGGGACCTCCTCTACTCCTGCGTTGTGGTGTACCTTGACGACATCTTGGTCTTCTCTCCGGATCTTCAGTCTCACCGGAGGGATGTTCGTCAGGTTCTGCTCAGGCTCAGGCAGAATCACCTCTTCGCCAAATATGAGAAGTGCCTCTTTGAGCAGACATCGCTTCCGTTTCTGGGCTACATCATTTCTCAGACAGGCCTACGAATGGATCCGGAGAAATTGTCTGCCATCGAGAAGTGGCCCCGACCGGAGGGGTTGAAGGCCATTCAGCGGTTCCTGGGATTTGCCAACTATTACCGTCTCTTCATACCGCACTTCTCTTCCAGGACTGCGCCAATCTCCGCGCTCACCCGCAAGGATGCTAACCCCAAACAGTGGACGCCCGAAGCAGAGGAGGCCTTCCTTTCTCTAAAACAGGCCTTCTCTTCCGCTCCAGTGCTGCATCGCCCGGATGGCAACAAGCAGTTCTTCCTGGAGGTGGACGCTTCCTCTGCTGGAGCCGGAGCGGTACTTACCCAAAAAGCTTCATCCGGGAGGATGGTATCCTGCGGTTTCTTCTCCAAACTCTTCTCCTCCTCCGAGCGCAACTACTCCATAGGAGACCGAGAGTTATTGGCCATCAAGTTGACATTGGAGGAGTGGCGTTACCTACTCGAAGGGGCTCTTCATCCGGTAATCATTTACACGGACCACAAGAATCTGGCATACCTCCAGCATGCCCAGAGACTTAACCCTCGCCAAGCCCGGTGGTCCTTGTTTTTTGCCCGCTTCGATTTTCTTTTGCATTTTCGCCCAGCTGACAAAAACATCAAGGCGGATGCCTTGTCTCGGTCTTTCCTGGTGTCGGATCTCGAGGAGGAACCTAAGCATATCATCGATCCCGCCAGAGTGATGCAGGTGGCTCCCGTGAGTTTAAATCGTCTCCCTCCTGGTAAGACGTTCGTATCAGAAACTGATCGGAAGAGAATCCTACATTGGGGTCATTCATCTAAACTCGCTGGCCACGCTGGTCAAAAAAAGACCCTCCAACTCATTACCCGGCATTATTGGTGGCCTACCCTGCACAAAGACGTAATAGACTTTGTTTCTGCCTGTGTTTCCTGTGCCCGCAACAAAGTTCCGAGACACCTGCCTACCGGCCGTCTTCTTCCGCTTCCTGTACCCGCTGCCCCCTGGCAGCATATAGCCATGGACTTCATTACTGATCTTCCCGTCTCTGCTGGTTGTACAGTCATTTGGGTGGTCACTGACCGCTTTTCCAAGATGGCTCACTTCATTCCTCTGCCAGGTCTTCCGTCTGCACCCGAGTTGGCTAAAGACTTTATCCGCCACATCTTCCGTCTTCATGGTCTGCCTCGTCACATTGTGTCGGATCGTGGGGTTCAGTTCACCTCACGTTTCTGGAGAGCCACTTGTAAGTTGCTAGACGTCACCCTGGATTTTTCCTCCGCTTACCACCCACAGTCCAATGGACAAGTTGAACGAATAAATCAGAATTTGACCAGTTATCTTCGACACTTCGTTAATGCCCACCATTCTGACTGGGTGGAGCTCCTGCCTTGGGCCGAATTCTCCTACAATAATCATGAGAGCGAATCTTCCACCAAGTCTCCGTTTTTTGTAGTCTTCGGTCAACACCCTCGGATCCCTGTCCCTGTTTCCATCTCTGTGGACAATCCAGCTGCGGAATCTCTGGTTAGAGAATTCTCCTCCATCTGGGAGAGTACCCGGTCCGCACTCATCAGTCATCCGAGCGCATGAAAAGACATGCTGACAAAAAACGTCTGGATCCTCCTCAATTCCGTCCTGGGGACAAAGTCTGGCTTTCGTCCAAATATGTTCGACTCAAAATTCCGTCCTACAAGTTAGGTCCTCGGTTCATTGGTCCTTTTGAGATCATCAGTCAGATCAACCCGGTGTCCTATAAATTGAAACTCCCGGTCAATTTGCGAATTCCTAATTCTTTTCATGTATCTCTCCTCAAACCTGTGGTTCTTAACTCTTTTTTTAAGTCTACAGGTACATCTCCTGCTCCAGTGTCTGCTGATGATGAATTTGAGGTAGAGAACATTCTGGCCACAAAAAGGGTAGGAAGAAAGACTTATTTTTTGGTGGATTGGAAGGGGTTTGGTCCTGAGGAGAGAACCTGGGAGCCTCGGGAGAACATCCATGCCCCTCTTATCCTAGCTAAATTTCTTTCTGGCCTAAAGAAGGGGGGGCCTAGAGGGGGGGTACTGTAGCGCCCGCGTCCCTGCCTGCTGCCAGACAGGGACGTCGCTCTCCTCACCTGCGCTCAGCGTCCTCAGTGCTCCCAGCCTCCTCTGCGCCTCTGGCATCCTCGGCGTCCTCCTTCCGCCCTGCTGGTCCCGCGTCCTCCTTCCCTGCTGCTGGCCTTAGGGCGCGCGCCCGCACCCTCCCCCGCTCTTAAAGGAGCCGCGCGCATTTTCCAAATCAGTCTCCAGCCAATGCTGGTGGACTCCACCCTATATTAAGGGCTTCCTCCTTAATGGAGGTGCCCGAGCAATGTTGTTTCTGTGCAGTCTAACTCTGCTTCAGCCATCAGCTCCTGTTTCCAGTTGCCCGCCTGTTACCTGTCTGTTTGCCTGTCGGCCATCTGACTGCAGCTCTATCCAGAGGTTCGGACATCTTCAGCAGAGATCCCCGGCTGTTGCCTGCTCACCTGGGAGCGATCATCTGCCATCCGACTGCAGCTCTATCCAGAGGTTCGGACATCATCTGCGGAGATCCCCGGCTATTGCAGAGACTCTTGCCTGCTCACCTGGGAGCGATCATCTGCCATCCGACTGCAGCTCTATCTAGAGGTTCGGACATCATCAGCAGAGATCCCCGGCTATTCCAGAGACTCTTGCCTGCTCACCTGGGAGCGATCATCTGCCATCCGACTGCAGCCTACCAGGAGGCTCCACCAGCTCAGGTCGTATATGCCTGTTTGTCTAGAGACTGCCTTGGTCACTTACCGTGACAAACCTGCCTGTCTAGAGACTGCCCTGGTCACTTGCCGTGACAACCTGCCTGCCCAGAGACTACCCTGGTCACTTGCCGTGACAAACCTGCCTGCCCAGAGACTGCCCTGGTCACTTGCCGTGACAACCTGCCTGTCCAGAGACTGCCCTGGTCACTTGCCGTGACAACCTGCCTATCCAGAGACTGCCCTGGTCACTTGCCGTGACAACCTGCCTGTTCAGAGACTGCCCTGGTCACTTGCCGTGACAACCTGCCTGCCCAGAGACTGCCCTGGTCACTTGCCGTGACAAACCTGCCTGCCCAGAGACTGCCCTGGTCACTTGCCGTGACAACCTGCCTGTCCAGAGACTGCCCTGGTCACTTGCCGTGACAACCTTCCTGTCCAGAGACTGCCCAGGTCACTTGCCGTGACAACCTGCCTGTCCAGAGACTGCCCAGGTCACTTGCCGTGACAACCTGCCTGTCCAGAGACTTCCTTGGTCACTTATTGTGACAACCTGCCTGTCCGGAGACTGCCTGGCTAATTGCCGTGATTCCCTGTCCTATTCCCGGATGCCACCCGCTCTCTTGCAAGTAAATTGTCTTGTATAATAAAGCTTAGTGGTTCCACTAACCAGACCCGTTTCCGTCAGTGGTTCCACCTACCAGACCCGTTACAGTGTGTGATGTCCCCATGCATTGGAACTCTACATTGCATATGGTGGAAAGGATTTGTGAGCATAAGCGGGCAGTTGTTGAATACTAGCATCAACAAGGCCATCGTTTGTCAGGTTTGACTCCACACATAAGACCTGAGGAGTGGACATGGATGTCAGACATATGTAGCATCCTCAAAAACTTTGAGGAGTCCACCAAGATGGTGAGCAGCGATGATGCCATGATTAGCATCAACATCCCGCTTATCTACATTCTGAAAAGCTCTCTGCTCACAATGAAAGGGGAGGCATTGCAGGCGGAATACGAGGACATGGATCAAGGAACCATACATGGTGATTACACATAGCCCAGCCTTGTGTCATCCCAATGTGGATTGGTTGACAATGCTGAAGAGGAGGAGGAGGAAGAACAGGAGCTACTTTCATGCGCTATAGACGGGACTACAACCACAACTGTCATACCGTCTGTTCAGTGTGGATGGCCTGAGGACAGGTAAGAAGAGGAGGAGGACACCTTGATCAGTCGTCCTGTTGGTGAGGATACGGAAGTCTTGCCTGTTACCAGTCTGGCACGCATGGCTGACTTTATGTTGCGCTGCCTTTCCTGTGACCCTCGTATTGTAAAAATATTGAGTACCAGTCATTACTGGCTAGTGACACTTTTAGACCCATGGTACAAGGATAACTTTCAATCTCTTGTTCCGGAGGCAGACAGGTGTACCAAAATGGTGCAGTACCATGGTGCCATTGTTGCAGAATTATTAAAAAAATTCCCATCTCAAAACGCCTGAGGCAGAGATAACAGTTTGTTGGCCAACCAAGCAGGACAGGCGAGACAGACACAAGTCCACTCCAGCAGAGGCAAGGGAACACTGGCAAAGTTCTGGGACAGTTTTCTAAGACTCTCCCATCGCCCATGCACTGAGGCGCGGGGTAATCTGACAAGGAATGCATTGTTCTCTAAGATGCTGAGGGAGTACCTTGCTGACCGTACCAACGTCCTCCGTGATTCCTCTGTGCCTTTTAATTATTGGGTATCCAAGCTGGACACATGGCATGAGCTGGCTCTCTACGCCTTGGAGGTCCTGGCTTGCCCTGTTGCTAGCGTTTTGTCCGAGCGGGTTTTTAGTGCCGCGGGTGGCATTATTACAGATAAGCGCATTCGCCTTTCTACGGGAAATGCAGACAGGCTGACTCTTAAAATAATAATAAATAATAATAATAATCTTTATTTATATAGCGCCATCATATTCCGCAGCGCTTTACAGTTTAACAGTTTCAGAACACAAGTCATAAGTAACAACTTTAACAATACAATAATTAAAGCAAAATCAGCTGCCCCTGCTCGTGAGAGCTTACAATCTACAATGAGGTGGGGGAGATACAAAGTACAGGTGTTTATATACAATGGTGCATTTACAATGATGGTCCAGCCATCTTGAGGGAGTGAGGGATGGATGGAGATAGTGAATGGGCTACACACACACACACTTACACAGAATCCATAGAATGACTTTGATTAGTGAATGTGATAGGCCGCTCTGAACAAATGTGTTTTGAGGGAGCGCCTGAAACCATGCAAATTGTGGATAGTCCTAATTTCTTGGGGTAGAGCATTCCAGAGGATTGGCGCAGCGCGGGAGAAGTCTTGGAGTCGGGAGTGGGAGGTACGGATTAGTGCAGAGGTTAGTCGAAAGTCGTTTGCAGAGCGCAGCAGTCGGTTAGGCCGATAGATAGAAATGAGGGAGGAGATGTAGGGGGGTGCTGCACTGTGGAGAGCTTTGTGGGTGAGAACAAGTACTTTGAATTGGATCCTATAATGAATGGGCAGCCAGTGTAAGGACTGGCGAAGAGCGGACGCGTCCGAGTACCGATTAGCCAGATGGATTACCCTGGCTGCTGCATTAAGGATGGATTGGAGAGGGGATAGTCGAGTAATGGGGAGGCCAAGTAATAGAGCGTTACAGTAGTCCAGGCGGGAGTGGATCAATGCTACAGTGAGGGTTTTTGTTGTTTTATAAAAATGAACAAGGGATGGATTGGGCCTGACTTCTCGACACCACCAAATGGTGGCAGTGAAGCCTAAACTCCAATGTAGTGGTTCTTTGGGAGGTGTATTCCCATGCACCTCTTCACAACCAAACATGGATATACGCTTCCTGATTTTGGCTAGTTGGTGTCCTCCTCATCCTCACCATCCACCCATCCATCACTTGAACACCAGGGTGAACGTATTCAGACATGCTCCGGCCACTCTATGTTTTGGCAAGGGTGTTATGATGCCCGTCACCAAAATACAAAAAATATGTACACCCCCAAGAGGAAATTTTTGACAGCCCATACAGTAAGTGTATGGGCATTCCAAGTCTAGGAGACCAGTGTAAAAACGTAAGAATTGTGCAGGCGCTAAGAATGTCACTACAATCCAGAGACAGACCAACAGTTGATGGATTTATTTACAGGGGAAAATATCTCCTCGCAGGGAGAAGTAATGGGGAACAAAAGTAATTTCAACTGCACACTTAAGCTAAGTGAGATTTAGCAACAGTTCAATAAAAGAAGAAGCAAAAAGAGTATTCTGGGAACTTATCCGTTCGATGAAACCTTGATTGAAGGGACCGTCTTCTCCAACGTAGGCACCGTCAACAGCAGCACTTGCAGTCTCCCAAGTCTCTCTCATTCCTGGCCAACAGCGGGAAAAACTCTGGGGTTGAAGCGGAGACAGGAGTAACACGGGAGAGCTGAGTGTCTCTTGCTCTGAGTCTCTATATATCAGGCTGACAGTCACTAAGAACGATGATGCGACAACTGGAAAGTCTCTCTCTGAAACACTCAGGGGCCCTGCCTGTCACCGGGGGAAAAGTCAGGACCGAAACTATGGGTTTCTGTTTCTGTACTCTCCTGAGGGAAGCCTCCTCCAGACACCGAGGCTTCCGCGCACACGTCCTTGCAGGTGAAACTCACTATGTCATCAGTATAACGATTGGTGAGGAATATGATCCTGGAGGCAGCATTCACGACAGATTGGAGAGGAGAGAGTTTGGGAAGAGGGAGACCGATTAGTAGAGAGTTACAATAGTCCAGACGAGAATGAATAAGAGAAACCATACGGGTTTTTGCAGAGTCGAAAGTAAGAAAAGGTCGAATTCTAGAGATGTTTTTGAGGTGGAAATAACAAAAGCGAGCCAGTGATTGGATGTGGGGGGTGAATGAAAGCTTGGAATCAAGTATGACCCCAAGACAGCGGGCATGTTGCTGGGGAGTAATGGTGGAACCACACACGGAGATGGCAAAGTCGGGCAAAGGTATGTTAGTAGAGGGAGGAAACACGAGGAGCTCCGTTTTTGACAGGTTCAGTTTCAGATAGAGGGATGACATGATGTTGGAGACAGCGGTAAGACAATCACTGGTGTTTTCTAAAAAGGCAGGCGTGATATCGGGAGAAGCAGTGTATAATTGGGTGTCATCAGCATAGAGATGGTAATGGAAACTAAATGTACTGTTTGTCCAATAGGGGCGGTATGCAAAGAGAAGAGGAGGGGGCCTAGGACTGATCCTTGAGGAACCCCAACAGTAAGGGTAAGATGAGAGGAGGAGGAATCAGCAAAAGAAACAGTGAAGGAACGGTCAGAGAGATAGGAGGAGAACCAGGAGAGAATGGTGTCCTTGAGGCCGATGGAGTATAGCTTAGTGTCGTCACTGCTTGTCTCGTTAACCCTTTCCTCCTCGGAATGTGGTACCAGAGAGAATAAGACACAGAGTATGCGTCAATAAACTCTGCCCTTTATTGCTGGATACGGGATTTATATATATCCCTGAAGCAGGAAGCGGAATTTCCATATATGGCGGTTAATACAACTTATCACTAAACACGTAGAATACTGTTTTTAACCGAAAACTCCATTCTTGCCCTTGTCTCCCAGAACTACTCGGGCGGGCGGGGATGTATTGACTAAAATGAGGAACATCTTATCTTGACTTCTGGTACTCATCAGCCTGTCTAAAAGAAAACAAGGCCTCTAAATTACAAGAAAAATGCTGGTTCAGCTCTAACATTCCCTCTTTTTGTTCCTTCATTTGATCAATACACATCTTCATACCTCCTCTGTGTCCTAGTACATCGTTTAATACACATCAAACAGATTTTAAAAACTAAATAGATATCAAGACATATCAATAAAACCTGTAGGCCAGCTTGTATTACCCCAGTCAGCCAACCCCCTATACCTTTGAACCAATTTGCGGGGTTAAGAAAGGAGAAAGTGTTTGCCCACCATGAATCTTGATTCTTCAGATTTGCCTCATCATATAGTTTCCTTAACTTTATGACATCCTCTAGCTTATGTTTAAGGGTTAAAACACTAGAATTATCAATATAATGGCAACATGCAGGTCCGATAATCTGGCACATCCCTCCTTGAGCTGCAGTCAGGTAATCTAACACGAGGGTATGTTGGTTAGTAACAATAATTAACTGGTTCTGTACTGCAAGGGACCCATTGATGATATCTAAAATATCCCATATTTGATCATCCA
Organism: Oophaga sylvatica; assembly: GCA_033576555.1. Lineage (NCBI taxonomy): Eukaryota > Metazoa > Chordata > Amphibia > Anura > Dendrobatidae > Oophaga > Oophaga sylvatica. The sequence goes on from JARQOD010000513.1 coordinate 100,292, forward strand.
GGTAATCTGTGGATTCTACCAACTTATCCCATGTCTGAGTTATCATCTGAGCTTCCTGAAGTGACCCCAAAACTTATTTTTAACCCCTGTGTCGGTATTTCTCCCAAAAAGGTTATGCTAGTTCTATTTCTGGGTACCCATGCCCCACCTTTAAAAGATAGATAAAGTCTTGGAATTATCTGTCCTGTTAGATTTCCCTGCCACTATGGAAAATCAGTCCAACCCACTACCGGTATTCCTACCCTGGTGTTCCAAAGTTTTTGAGTGGCATTGTTGCTTAATGTGTCTGAACAGTTACCCCAAGAGTTAATTTCTTCCCACGAGACTGGGACTGCAAGAAATGGTAGACTGGTGGATGTCACCGGCGCGTGTGTACAAATCCAACAGTTTGCAACAGTTTGGTTTTGTTCTTTCAGTCCATCCACTAAAGCTAAGTGGTGTCTAATGAACCTGTTAACATCCCCATCTACATGGCTAAGTCTGTTCCAAGCATCCGTTACTGCAAGGATGCAAGCAAATGTCATTAGTAGCATCATTCCTCTTCTGGAGGCTCTCCAAGGATCTTCTTACAATGCGATGCGTGGATCCAAGTTTCCTTGCCTTGTAGCTTGACGGCGGTACTTGTCGTCAGTAGAACTTGAAAAGGTCCATCAAATCTCGGATCTAGACTCTCACGTGTCTTTTAATGACTGCCCTGTCTCCGGGCTGCAGGCTGTGACTCCCAGGATCCTGGTTTGGATCTGGAAGAGAACTGAAGACATTATCATGTACTTTCTTGACTCTTATATGCAAATCCCTTACATATGAGCTTAATACATGGTTACTCATTTCCAGTGCTTGGGGAAAGAAACATCCTAAACTAGGCACTTTGCCAAATAGTATTTCATACGGAGAAAGTCCAGTTTTCCTATTTGGAATGTACCTTACTGAATATAGGGCTAATGGTAAACATTCAGGCCAAGATTTCCCTGTTTCAGCCATGGCCTTTTGGATTTTTAACTTCAATGTCCCATTTAGTCTTTCTACTTTTCCACTGCTTTGTGGATGATATGGGGTGTGGAAAGCTTGTTGAATTCCCAGAGCTGTCAAAACTTCATTCATTATTTCACCTGTGAAATGTGTACCTCTGTCACTTTCGATCACCTCTGGTACTCCATACCTGCACACCACCTCCGCAAGCAGCTTCTTTGCGGCTGCCGCAGCCGTAGCCTTGGCAATCGGGAAAGCCTCCGGCCAACCTGAGAATAAATCAAAACACACCAACACGTACTCCCATGACCCTGATTTTGGCAGCTGAATATAATCAATCTGCAGTCTCTGGAAAGGATAGAGGGGCCGAGGGGCGTGTTTGGGTGGTATCTTGACTACCCTTCCCTGATTATGTGTAGCACATACCATGCATCCCTGGATCAAACCTTCTATACAGGTGGAAAAGCCTGGTGCCACCCAATGCTTCTGCATCACGCTAATTACAGCAGTTTTGGACTGGTGGGTTGGCCCATGTAACATCTGGGCAACCGCAGGGTACAACGCCCTTGGAAGGCATCGACGCATCCCTCTTCCCCATACCCCATTTGCTTCATTCAGACTTGCACCTTCTTTTCCCCACTTTTCTACTTCCTCCTGGCGCACCTGAACCTGCATCTGGGATAAGGCATCCTCCGACACAAAGGGATTTTTGGGAGCGCTTACCTGGTGCATCGTTACCCCTTGGAGTGGTCTACTGGCTGCTGTTTTTGCTGCTGCATCGGCCATTGCGTTTCCTTTACTTACCTGATCAGTGCGTCTGGTATGTGCTTTAACTTTTATGACAGCTACTTCTTTTGGTAATTGTAATGCATCAATTAACTGCTGGACTGCGTCAGCATTTTTAATGGGATGTCCTGCTGCCGTCAGGAATCCTCTAGATTTCCAAATTGGACCAAAATCATGAGCTATACCGAATGCATATCTAGAATCTGTGTAGGTGTTAACAATTCTACCTTCAGCTATCTTACAGGCCTCGGTCAGAGCCTTAAGTTCAGTCTCCTGGGCCGACTGATGTGGGAGCATTGGTTCTGCTTTGATTACTGCATTCAGGGAGACGATGGCATACCGGTGTGGAAGGTACCTGAGTCATCTTGGTGGCGAGATCCATCTACAAAAAATTCAAAATCAGCATTAAGTCTTTCAGTTTCAAGCACTGTGGGTAGGCCTGCTGTTTCCTGTGCCATAAGCTGAACACAATCATAAGGAATCTCCTCTCTTGGATCTTCTTTGTACAATACCGTACCTGACCCCTCCTTTAGATCCGAGAGAGGTAACAATGTGGCAGGATTAAGTGTGGTACATCTCTGCAAAGAAACATTTGGAGGCATTAAAAGTGCACATTGCAATCGAAGGTGACGTGCAGCTGAAAGGTGTGCCGGTTGCACCTGGTTCAGTATGGTATATACATCATGAGGTGTAAGTACTGTCAGTGGATGATCAAGAACAATGTCTGACGATTTGTGGAGCAATAGTCCTACAGCATGTACTGCCCGTACACAGGACGGGGCACCCCTAGCCACTGCATCTAGTCTTCCACTGAAATAGGCTACTGGCCTTTGATTGTCACCATGTAACTGAGTCAATACTCCTGCCGCGTGTCCCTGCTGTTCATGGAGATACAGGGTAAATGGTAGTTCATAGTTGGGGGTTCCTAGCGCTGGAGCTACCACAATCCTGTTTTTGAGAAAATAAAAACAGTCTATACCTTCAGGAGTTAGTTTAAAAGGCACAATGTTGATACAGTCATAGAGAGGCTGCATGAGGATTGACACAGCATGTATCCACTGTCTGCAGTAGAAACCAGTCCAAGAAATGTCCTAAGAGCGGCAACATTAACAGGAATAAGAAAATTCTGTACAGCTTCTTTGCGAGCGCTGGTCAGATGTCGAGCCCCGATGTAATGCAATGTCCCAAAAAGATAACTGAAGATTTACAAAATTGCAGTTTATCCTTTGACGCTTTACAACCAGCTTGGTACAGAAACAACATGAGTAATATTGTTGCAATGCGACACTGTTTCCTGGAGGGGCACAAATCAGTAAGTCATCAACATATTATAAAAATAACATTGGCAAAATCAATAACTGTGAACCAAGCAGCATCCTGAGATATCTGGAACAAAAATGTACATATATATATGCATTGTACCAGCCAATACACAGAGGGTTAAATCCGGTAGCCGAAGGGGGAAGCTAAAGTTGGAATTTTTACTGTCAAGGCTACTGATAAGGAACCTAGCCGCAGAGATGCCGAAGGTGGGGGCTAGGTTTTAACTAAAACGCCCCTTGCTACCAGTTTCTGCAATCTCTCCTGAAATGTCCTGGTCTCCTGCACTCATGGCACAACTTCTGTCCACCTCCTGGCACACGTCTCCCCTCCCTGTTGTTTGCAGGACGAGTACCTACAGCATGTATCCTTGCTCCTCTCTTTGCCTGCACTAAATCATGTTGTACCCCTTGTGCTACTCTGGCTAGATCCTCTGCTTTAACTGATCTCCAATCTGGTCTACTTACTTCACCTTGTCTAGGGAGTACTAACCTTCTCTGCCTGTCTATCTTTACATGCTTCTTTTTTTTTTTTTCCAACACTTCTGTAAACATACCCCCTTGCTTCTGTGTCATTGACTTCTGCATTATCAGGTTCCGGTCCTACCAACATAACACTTGTATGTCTCATCTATCAGTCTATCGTATCTAGCTTCATCTGCCAATTTTCCTTCTTCTGTGTTCCATCCCACATCTGACCAATAATAACAGTTTTCATTCCCTGGGCGGTGACACAGAGATAAAATGTCCCTTTCCCCCAAGTCTGGTGCGCTGATCCCTTGAAATCATTTCTATCACAGTTGAATATTTGGCAGAAATCGAACTTAAAGATAACCACAGGGGTTGTAGTATTAACCCAGAAGGTGGGCATGCTGGCACTACTGGAGATCAGGATACAGCCCAAAAGGATATATATATATATCAGAAACTTCATGACTGCTGACTAGTCTTATCCTTTTTACAGTGGGAGGCGTAAATCCAGGTGTTCTTGCCCTCAAGCTTTAGGGCAGTAGGAGTGGTCAGGACCACAGTGTAGGGACCCTCAAATCTGGGCTGGAGACAGTCTCTTCTGTAACGGGTCTGGGAGGCGGAACCTCTGAGCTACTATACAAAGGGGCGGACCTTGTAAGAGAGCGGGTGGCGACCAGGGTAGACGGGCAGGTAGTCACAGCAGATAACCGAGGTAGTCTCTGGATGAACGGGCAGGGAGTCGCGGCAAGTGACCGAGGCAGTCTCTGGATGAGTGGGCAGGAGGTCACGGCAAGTGACCGAGGCAGTCTCTGGATGAGTGGGCAGGAGGTCACGGCAAGTGACCGGGGCAGTCTCTGGATGAGTGGGCAGGAGGTCACGGCAAGTGACCGGGGCAGTCTCTGGATGAGTGGGCAGGAAGTCACGGCAAGTGACCGGGGCAGTCTCTGGATGAGTGGGTAGGAGGTCACGGCAAGTGACCGGGGTAGTCTCTGGAGGAGTGTAGATACGACCTGTGATGGCTGAGCCTCCAGGTAGGCTAGCAGGCAGGTAACAGATGGGCGCTCCCAGGTGAGCGGGCAGTCAGGTAACAGATGAGCGCTCCCAGGTGAGCGGGCAGGTAGGTAACAGATGAGCGCTCCCAGGTGAGCGGGCAGGCAGGTAACAGATGAGCGCTCCCAGGTGAGTGGGCAGGCAGGTAACAGATGAGCGCTCCCAGGTGAGCGGGCAGGCAGGTAACAGATGAGCGCTCCCAGGTGAGCGGGCAGGCAGGTAACAGATGAGCGCTCCCAGGTGAGCGGGCAGGCAGGTAACAGATGAGCGCTCCCAGGTGAGCGGGCAGGCAGGTAACAGATAACGACAGACAGGTATCTGGCAAAGACCCTGAGGACTGAAGCAGAGTAGTGAACTGTGCAACAACATTGCTCGGGCACCTCCATTTTGGAGGAGGGGCCTTATAAAGGTGAAGTCCTCCGGCCATTGGCCGGGGACTCCTTAGGACGACGTGCGCGGCCCCTTCAAGAGGGAGGGCAGCGCCCGCACGCGCGCCCTAAGCACAGGGGCAGGAAAGGAGCGTGCGCCGCCAGCAGAGCGGCAGGAGGACGCCGGACCTGGAGCAGAGGGGTGAGGGGAGCAGCGTCCCTGCCTGGCAGAGGGCAGGGACGCCGACGCCGGCGCTACAGTACCCCCCCCCTTTCGGCCCCCCCTTTTTTAGGCTAGAAAGAAATTTAGCTAGGATGAGAGGGGCATGGATGTTCTCCCGAGGCTCCCACGTTCTCTCCTCAGGACCAAACCCCTTCCAATCCACCAAAAAATAGGTCTTCCTTCTTACCCTTTTGGTGGCCAAAATGTTCTCTACCTCAAATTCGTTTTCAGCTGAAACCGGAGCAGGAGGCGTACCTGTAGACTTGGAAAAAGAGTTAAGTACCACCGGTTTGAGTAGAGATACATGGAAGGAGTTAGGGATCCGCAAGTTGGCCGGCAGTTTAGGCCACTGGGTTGATTTGACTGATGACCTCCAAAGGACCGATGAATCGAGGCCCTAACTTATAGGAAGGAATCTTGAGCCGGACATACTTGGACGAGAGCCAGACCTTATCCCCAGGACGGAATTGAGGAGGATCCAGACGTTTTTTGTCAGCATGTCTTTTCATACGCTCGGATGACAGAAGGAGTGCGGACCGGGTACTCTCCCATATGGAGGAAAATTTGTTAACAAGAGATTCCGCAGCCGGATTGTCCACTGAGATGGAGACGGGAAATGGGATCCGAGGATGCTGACCGAAGACTACAAAAAACGGGGATTTGGAGGAAGATTCGCTCTCGTGATTGTTGTAAGAAAATTCGGCCCATGGCAGGAGATCCACCCAGTCAGAATGGTGGACATTAACGAAGTGCCGGAGGTAACTGGTCAGGATCTGATTGACCCGCTCAACTTGACCATTGGACTGTGGGTGGTAGGCGGAGGAGAAGTCCAAGGTGACATCCAGCAATTTACAAGTGGCTCTCCAGAAACATGAGGAGAACTGTACCCCTCGATCCGACACGATATGGCGGGGCAGGCCATGAAGACGGAAGATGTGGCGGATAAAGTCTTTAGCCAGCTTGGATGCAGATGGGAGGCCTGGCAGGGGAATAAAGTGAGCCATCTTGGAAAAGCGGTCAACGACCACCCAAATGACCGTACAACCGGCAGAAACGGGGAGGTCCGTTATGAAGTCCATGGCTATATGCTGCCAGGGAGCAGCGGGTACAGGAAGCGGAAGGAGACGACCGGCAGGCAGATGTCTCGGAACCTTGTTGCGGCCACATGAGGCACAGGCAGAAACAAAGTCTATTACGTCCTTGTGCAGGGTAGGCCACCAGTAATGCCGAGTAATAAGCTGGAGGGTCTTTTTTTGACCGGCGTGGCCAGCTAATTTAGACAAATGGCCCCAGTGTAGGATTCTCTCCCGATCGGGTACCGATACGAACGTCTTACCAGGAGGGAGACGATTTAGACTCACGGGAGCCACCTGCATTACTCTGGCGGGATCGATGATATGTTTCGGTTCCTCCTCGAGATCCGACACCAGGAAGGATCGGGACAAGGCGTCCGCCTTGATGTTCTTGTCTGCCGGGCGAAAATGTAGAACAAAATCGAAACGAGCAAAAAACAAGGACCACCGGGCCTGACGCGGGTTAAGTCTCTGGGCATGCTGGAGGTAAGCCAAGTTTTTGTGGTCCGTGTAAATAATTACCGGATGAAAAGCCCCCTCGAGTAGGTAACGCCACTCCTCCAATGCCAGCTTGATGGCCAATAACTCTCGGTCTCCTATGGAATAATTGCGCTCAGAAGAGGAGAAGAGTTTGGAGAAGAAGCCACAAGTGACCATCCTCCCGGAAGATGATTTTTGAGTAAGTACCGCTCCAGCTCCAGAGGAGGAAGCGTCAACCTCCATGAAGAACTGCTTGTTGCCGTCCGGGCGATGCAGCACCGGGGCGGAAGAGAAGGCCTGTTTTAAGGAAAGAAAGGCTTCCTCTGCTTCGGGCGTCCACTCTTTGGGGTTAGCACCCTTACGGGTAAGTGCGGAAATTGGGCCAGTCCGGGAAGAGAAGTGCGGTATGAAGAGGCGGTAGTAGTTGGCGAAGCCCAGGAACCGCTGAATGGCCTTCAATCCCTCCGGTCGGGGCCATTTCTCGATGGCCGACAGTTTCTCTGGATCCATTCGTAGGCCGGTCTGAGAAATAACGTAGCCCAAAAACGGCAGCGAGGTCTGCTCAAAGAGGCATTTCTCAAATTTAGCGAAGAGGTGATTCTGCCTGAGCAGAACCTGACGAACGTCCCTCCGGTGAGTCTGGAGATCCGAAGAGAAGACCAAGATGTCGTCCAGGTACACCACTACGCAGGAGTAGAGAAGGTCCCGGAAGATGTCATTGACCAACTCTTGAAAGACGGCAGGAGCATTACAGAGACCAAAGGGCATCACTAGATATTCATAGTGGCCGTCCCGGGTGTTAAATGCAGTCTTCCATTCATCCCCTTGACGGATACGGACCAGGTTGTACACCCCACGGAGATCCAGTTTGGTGAAGATTCTAGCCCCCCTCAAACGATCAAATAATTCTAGAATGAGCGGAAGGGGGTATTTATTCTTCACCGTGATCTGGTTAAGACCTCTATAGTCTATACAGGGGCGAAGAGAGCCGTCCTTCTTTTTTACGAAAAAGAAGCCTGCTCCTGCCGGGGAGGTAGATTTCCGGATGAATCCCCTGGCCAAATTCTCCTCGATATATTCGGACATCGACCGGGTCTCAGCAGCGGATAATGGGTAAATACGCCCACGGGGAGGCGTAGTACCAGGTAACAGGTCGATAGGACAATCGTATGGTCTGTGAGGAGGTAATGTCTCTGCCTCTTTTTTATTAAAGACATCAGCAAATGACCAATAGGGAATCGGAAGTCCAGGTAGATTAGTTGGGGTAGGAGAAGGACAGACAGGATGAACAGGAACCAAACACTTCTTATGACAATCCTGTCCCCAGCGAAGAACCTCTCCGGTCTGCCAGTCGAGCACGGGTCCATGTCTCTGGAGCCAAGGTAGCCCTAGTAAGAGGGCGTGAGAGAGTCCAGGCAGAACATGAAAAGAGATGCTCTCAGAATGCAGCATTCCCACTTGCAGAGTTATGGGTTCGGTGATGAGTTGGATGGGGTGTGGTAAAAGACCCCGTCCACAGCAGCGACTGATAATGGTACAGCCAGAGGTTTGGTGGGAATGCGGTATTTTTCTACCAGGGACTGTGACATAAGATTCCCGGCTGCTCCAGAGTCAAGTTGGGCTAGTTCAAAATAACGATTTTCCCCACAGAGAATGGAGACTGACAGCAGCAGAGATGGAGAGGCTTTCTCTTTGTCTAGGTCGACCTCTCTGAGCGAACCTAGACACAGGCGTTTCCCGACCTCTCCGGACAGATACGAATCCGATGCTCCTTACTGCCACAGTAGAAGCAACTCCCCTCAGCACGGCGTAAGTCCTGACGGGTTTTGACCATCTTGGTCTGGTCGACCTGCATAGGCTCAGGAGAGTGTGATTGGGGAGAAACGGAGGGAGTGACGGGTTTCTGAAACGTAGGAGCTAGACGTGGAAACCTCCTCTCACGGGTGACCTCTTTGGCCCGCTCCTGGAACCGTAGGTCAATCCGGGTGGCGAGAGTTATAAGGTCATCGAGAGTGGTAGGAATGTCCTGACCGGCGAGTTCATCTTTAATACGGCCGGACAAACCCTCCCAGAAAACGGATACCAGAGCGTCGTTGTCCCAAGCCAGCTCCGATGCAAGGGTACGAAACCGTATGGCATATTGGCCCACGGTGAGATCTCCCTGACGGAGGCGTAGCAGAGATGATGCGGATGAGATCTTTCGTCCGGGTTCGTCAAAGACTTTCCGAAAAGCCGCGAGAAAGGCAGACAGGTCGGACACCAGAGGATCTCCTCTCTCCCAAAGAGGATTCAGCCAGGCCAGGGCCTCTCCAGTGAGATGGGACATGATGAAGGCAATTTTGGCCTGGTCGGAGTTAAACTGGTGGGAGAGAAGTTCAAAGTGCAGAGTGCACTGATTAATGAAGCCCCGAGCCTGAGCAGGGTCGCCTCCAAAGCGAGGAGGTGCGGAGAGCCGGGGTCCGTGACAGGAGCCCATGGTATTGGGGAGCAGAGGGACTGCCGGATTGCGAGTCATGGCACCAGCGGTGGTTGCTGGTGGAGCTGTCAGAGTGTCCAGGCGAGAATTGACATTCCGCAGGTGACCCATGATGGACTCCTGTTGGGACTTCTGACGGGACAGTTCATGACACAGGTCCGAGATGGAGGGAACTTGGGCGCCACCGGGTTCCATGGCCCGAGCAAACTGTAACGGGTCTGGGAGGCGGAACCTCTGAGCTACTATACAAAGGGGCGGACCTTGTAAGAGAGCGGGTGGCGACCAGGGTGGACGGGCAGGTAGTCACAGCAGATAACCGAGGTAGTCTCTGGATGAACGGGCAGGGAGTCGCGGCAAGTGACCGAGGCAGTCTCTGATGATGGGCAGGAGGTCACGGCAAGTGACCGAGGCAGTCTCTGGATGAGTGGGCAGGAGGTCACGGCAAGTGACCGGGGCAGTCTCTGGATGAGTGGGCAGGAGGTCACGGCAAGTGACCGGGCAGTCTCTGGATGAGTGGGCAGGAAGTCACGGCAAGTGACCGGGGCAGTCTCTGGATGAGTGGGTAGGAGGTCACGGCAAGTGACCGGGGTAGTCTCTGGAGGAGTGTAGATACGACCTGTGATGGCTGAGCCTCCAGGTAGGCTAGCAGCCAGGTAACAGATGGGCGCTCCCAGGTGAGCGGGCAGTCAGGTAACAGATGCTAAGTAAGAGAGAAAGGAACTACCGCAGTAATGCACACTACTCAGATAATGGAAAGTAGAAAAACAGTCAATTTTATTGGTATACAAAGAGTAAAGTAAAACACAAGTAAAATCAGAGTGACTCTGGTCCCAAACGCCCGCCCCTAACCATGATCAAGGTATATAATGAATAATGTCTCAAAAATAACAAAAACATGAAAAATAACTGGAAAAACATATGATCACAAAATAAACATTTGGAAATATGTAATGGTCCACCTATGATGAGAGAACCTGTATGGATAGCAGAAAAAATATTAATGATACAAAAAATATATCAAATAATTATAAGCAAGCCCAAATAAGGGGTAAAATAGTCCCCCACCTGTGAACTAAAAAGATGGCTCCAAATCAATAATTGTGAAGAGAAACAAAAGCCATGAAAAAATCACTAGCACATGATATAACCTAGAACAAACCTCATGATAAAGGCATGAGAGAGCAAACGGGCAGTCAGGACCAGAGGACACCAAGGTCCCACGCGTTACGCCGCAGCCTGTGCGGCTTCCTCACACTTTCCCTGAGGAAGCCGCACAGGCTGCGGCGTAACGCGTGGGACCTTGGTGTCCTCTGGTCCTGACTGCCCGTTTGCTCTCTCATGCCTTTATCATGAGGTTTGTTCTAGGTTATATCATGTGCTAGTGATTTTTTCATGGCTTTTGTTTCTCTTCACAATTATTGATTTGGAGCCATCTTTTTAGTTCACAGGTGGGGGACTATTTTACCCCTTATTTGGGCTTGCTTATAATTATTTGATATATTTTTTGTATCATTAATATTTTTTCTGCTATCCATACAGGTTCTCTCATCATAGGTGGACCATTACATATTTCCAAATGTTTATTTTATGATCATATGTTTTTCCAGTTATTTTTCATGTTTTTGTTATTTTTGAGACATTATTCATTATATACCTTGATCATGGTTAGGGGCGGGCGTTTGGGACCAGAGTCACTCTGATTTTACTTGTGTTTTACTTTACTCTTTGTATACCAATAAAATTGACTGTTTTTCTACTTTCCATTATCTGAGTAGTGTGCATTACTGCGGTAGTTCCTTTCTCTCTTACTTAGCTGTTGTTTTTTCTACCGATCTGCACCTCCTTATTTAATTGTGTATAATTGGTGCGCCCTGCATTTCACATTATTATGTCAGGTAACAGATGAGCGCTCCCAGGTGAGCGGGCAGGCAGGTAACAGATGAGCGCTCCCAGGTGAGTGGGCAGGCAGGTAACAGATGAGCACTCCCAGGTGAGCGGGCAGGCAGGTAACAGATGAGCGCTCCCAGGTGAGCGGACAGGCAGGTAACAGATGAGCGCTCCCAGGTGAGCGGGCAGGCAGGTAACAGATGAGCGCTCCAGGTGAGCGGGCAGGCAGGTAACAGATAGCGACAGACAGGTATCTGGCAAAGACCCTGAGGACTGAAGCAGAGTAGTGAACTGTGCAACAACATTGCTCGGGCACCTCCATTTTGGAGGAGGGGCCTTATAAAGGTGAAGTCCTCCGGCCATTGGCTGGGGACTCCTTAGGACGACGCGCGCGGCCCCTTTAAGAGGGAGGGCAGCGCCCGCGCGCGCGCCCTAAGCACAGAGGCAGGAAAGGAGCGTGCGCCGCCAGCAGAGCGGCAGGAGGACGCCGGACCTGGAGCAGAGGGGTGAGGGGAGCAGCGTCCCTGCCTGGCAGAGGGCAGGGACGCCGACGCCGGCGCTACATCTTCTCACAAACTTTTTCACGTACACAAGGTCACCAGGCGAGAAGTTGTGCACCGTGTCACCTGTAGATTCTGGGAGAGAAGCAGACACTGTAGAGTGGGTGTTAGTCAATTCTTTAGACAAAGCAATCACAAATTTTACCACTTTATCATTAATTTCTGACAGCTCCTGGTGCCTAATTTCTCCTATCTTGGGAGGGGCATTGATCTAGGCATTACACCAGGGGCGACCCACCCCACAAACACGGCAGGTCTCCGCCCAGGGCGGATTCTGTTCACCACACGCACAACAAGTCCAACCTCCCTTTGTTCTGAGATCGGTGCCATTATAGGGCGGTGGCTGGGGACTTGGCACAGTGACAGGCATGAGGGGTGCAGCAGCCATTTTAGTTACATCAACAAGATCACATGCAGAGCATTTCACATATCCGAACAATGGCTCAGCACCTTCTGATCCTCCTGCACCATCTACTTCCTTCCAGCCCTCAACTTTCAAATCGTTTGCTACTCTGAGATGTGCCTGAGCCTGATGCAGGAGTCCCTCATCACATAACTTTCCCTTCTTCTGTCCTACATAATCCTTCCACACTGAAGGCTGGAGTCTGCCTGTACTGGGCAGACCCATCATCTTATACAAACTTCTCACATTTTTTTAACAGCCTTCTTGCCTTCCCGTGACTGAACTAGCTCACAGACTCCCACAGCACCACCCTCTAACTTATGAGGTCTCTCAGATCTAAACATACGCATCATGATTTAACAGAGTGCAATGGTCTGTCGCGACTCAGACCACCGATGCCGCTGGCAGGTCACCACCCGTCAACGTGGAGCCCTCCTCAACACACTGACAAGACAGAGAGAACCTCCTCTATCTATCTCTTCCCTAACCGTGGATGGTGACTTTACAGCCCAGCTCACCGTAACACTCGAATATTCACAGCGGGATGTCTCCTAGTGAGATTCCCCTGTTTTTTAGACAAAGAGCCCTCCTCAATTTGTCAGGTACTTGGTAGACAAAGAGCCCTCCTCAATTTGTCAGGTACTTGGTAGACAAAGAGCCCTCCTCAATTTGTCAGATACTTGGTAGACAAAGAGCCCTCCTCAATTTGTCAGATACTTGGTAGACAAAGAGCCTCCTCAATTTGTCACTAACTAGACCATCATGTGCGTCTTTTACCCCACTCAACACTTCAAAAAAATCTAAAATTTGTCCCAACCTTATTCTAACAGTCACGGGAGACAACTATCTACATAAAGGTACAGTGACCGGAGGAGGAGGAGAAAGTGGTGTTGACACGAGCACGCGCAGACATGCGACGTCACTCGGTCTCACTCGCTGGTTCGGAGCGTGGCGTGGGATCGCCTTCGGTCTCACCACTCGACCGGTCACCCACCCAGACCCAAATAGACAACACAGCAAGGCCAACAGTGACTGACACAGGCAAGTGGGATGCATATAAAGTATATGATCCCAACTTACCGTGTTCAATGGAGGCTGCAGTCCTCGCACTGTCACCGCGGGCACCACCGCAAAGTCCTCAGGACGGGTCCGGACGGGCGGCGATCCACTGCCCCACGTTGTTAGGCGCCAATTGTCGGGGTCGTAACGACAAACCACTCGTCCTTCAGTCACTCCAAATTAGATTATGAGCATGGGTCGACCAATCAAAGAATGAGTCGGACAAATAGCTGGTTCAAACTCAGAGCATGCTCAAGAGGCTACTATCACGCAGCTACTCCAGCAAGTTCTGTCTTTTATTTTTACATACATAAGATTATATACACAGGATGTCAGGGTGGAGTAAAGGGTGGATGGGGGCTTGGTAAACTGTATACGTCTAGTATCTGGCCATCTCTAATTGGTTCACATTCCATAGGTCTTGTATCCAGGCAGACTGTGGTGATGTAATCCTAGCTGATGCAGCGTTTCCTGGAGTTAAGTTTAGTTTCTTCTGAAAGAGGGATTTGGCCAGCACAGTTTAATTTCAACTTAAGTTTCGTTTCTGATGCAATACTCATCAAGGAAAACTTTGTGTTTATCAATGGTAACAAATGCACATACAAGCATATAAATATAGAAAAATATATTTTACCTTGACACAACTACTACTTTTTTAGGGAGCGGTCGAGGTCGGCTAAGAGGAAGACGAGGCAGGGGACAATGCCATCGGTGACAGGAGAACCCATGTCACAATGAGGTCCCAGGTAGGCATCTCCCACTAGTCATCAATGTCTCCTCTAAAAATTTGGACTCTGATCAGTTATACTTTTGCAGAAAGGACTATTATTCTGTCCTGCATATAAATTCAACTTATTTGAATTGAGTATGGACCCTTCAAAGGTTCTTTCGGAATTTACGCCTACGAGCACATTTCTCTAAAAACACTCCAGACCAGAGAACACTCCACCCATAGCAATCTGGCTTTACTTACCTGTCATTAATTGGGCCTGCGTACATCCAGTTCCTATATGCCACCAAAGAACAACCCACCAGTGAAGGCTTTCATTGCCCTAGTGGAGAGGGATGTCAATAGTCTCAATAGGGAGATTATCCAGGGTTCATTATACTTTCAACAAAATGTATCTACCGCAAAAACAATTGCCTTAGAGAAGTTATCATCAGATAAATCTCTAATTATGAAACCAGCTGACAAAGGGGGAGCCATTGTCATAATGGATAAAACAGATTATATGACAGACATCAGTAGACATCTCAATGACACTCAAGTATAAAGATCATCACTCATAAGTCATAACCCAATAAATTCCATAGCCATTAAAATCGAACAGGTCGTGGACTATCACATACAACGGGGCACTATTGATAAGAGACTGAAAGAATTCCTTTTAAAGTCAGATCCCATTACAACTGTGTTCTATATTTTGCCCAAAATCCACTACATAAACCTCCTAGTCGCCCAATAGTGTCTTCCACAGATTCCAAACTCTCTCCATTAGCTATGGTCTTGGAAAAAATCTTAATCCCACTAGTGAAGAAAAGCAAATCCTTCTTACTTGATACGGGTGAATTCATCAGCCTAATTAAATCCCTGGACTCCCTCCCTCCTTCATAATTTCTCGTGACTTGGGATGTTAGCAGTCTCTATACATCCATTACCCACAACAAATGCATAGAGGCTATTGAGAGACTATTGACCAAGGCACAACTTGATACTCAAATCAGGCAATTCTGCTCTGACCTAAATTTGGTTCTCAAAGAGAACTTCATGTTCCAGGATACGTTTTATGTCCAATTGCAGGACACTGCAATGGGATCAATTGTAGCACCCCCGTACGCAATTGCGTACATGATAGCCTTTGAGGACGATTTTGCTATACCCACCCATTGTACCAACAACATTCTATATTATGGCGGAGGTATATTGATGATGTGTTCCGCATCTGGAATGGACCCATTGACACAATTCTAACCTTTGATAGGCACATCAACAATATCTGGCCAGAACTTAAATTCATGTTGCAACACAACTTGGTGAGCATCAATTTTCTGGACACTATGGTTCATAAAGATATATTATTATTATACATTTTTATAGCGCCATTTATTCCATGGCGCCTTACATGTGAAAAGGGGCAAATATAGACAAGTACAATAAATGTGAGCAATACAAGGCACACACAAGTACAGAAGGAGAGAGAACCCTGCCTGCAAGGGCTCACAGTCTACAGGTAGAGGGTAATCTCTCCATAGATCTTTTTATCAAAGAGACAGATCGAAATAGTCTCTTGTACTGTACCAGCTTTCGTCCCCCTGCTGTTAAAAGGTCTATTCCAAAAGGCCAAATCCAAAGAGTGGGAAGAATAGTGACAGGAGAACAAATCAAACAACAAAGAATGGAAGAAATGGAAAATAAGTTCATTGCTAGAGGTTATCCATCCAAGTTACTTTTATCATCCTGACATAATGCCTTCGTTCCCACATCCAGAAAAAACAATAAACGCATACCATTTGTACACACATATTATCCCTATTCCAACAAAGTACATGCCACCATTAGAAAACACTGGAACATACTTTGGAAAAGTTATCCCAATATACTGGAGTTCCAACAGCCCTTCCTCCCGTGCTACCGCCGTCCATCAAACCTAATAAACTGGCTAGAGCAGACGTGGGCCCTGAAACAGGGGTACCGAGACAAACATTCCTCCAAACCCAGAAACGGGGCACATTCCCATGTCTTAAGTGTCTACAGTGCAGTAATGTACAAAAGGGCCATCTATTTTTTCATCTCCACGCAGGCCAGGACATCCCCCTAAAAGGCTATTACACTTGTTAATCCACATACTGTATGTGGTTTATGCCATCAAATACCCATGTGGCCTCGTCTATGTGGGAGAGACTACACAAGCTGTGAGGGACAGGATCTCACAGCACAAATCGAACATTAGGTGCAACAGGGGACATCTTCCTCTTCCATACCACTTCCATAAAATGGGACATAATTTCGCACAACTAAGATTTTAGGTTTTGGAGCAGGTCGATCCAAGTAGGGAAAGTTCTCACACAGCGTTATTGCCATAAAGTGAGAGCACCAGAGTGATGAACTCCGGTGAACTCTCACTGCAGCTCTATGATACACTGAGGGAGAAATTAGCTCCTGTCAGTGTATCACCGGAGGTCGGGTAGAGCAGTCACATCTGGAGAGGGGCCATGGATATTGACCCCCCCAGGCTAAAAACATCAGCTGTCAGCCACCCCAGAAATGCCACATCTTATAGATGCGGCAATTCTGGCATTTTGCCTCCCTCTTCCCACTTACCCTGTAGCAGTGGCAAGTGGGTTTTATATTTGTGGGGTTGATGTCACCTTTGCATTGTCCGGTGACATCAACCTCACGGATTAGTAATGGAGAGGCATCTATAAGACACCTATCCATTACTAATCCTATAGTTATATGGTCAATAAAGACACAGCCAGAATAAAGTCCTTTATTAATCTTAATTAACCATACTTACTGCATCACCTAATCCCTGACTCCCTCGGTCTCCTGCAACAAAAATAAAATAAACCAACATAAATACTCCCTGTCTGCCAGAGTCAATTTAATTACGAGTGTCCCACGACAATCTCACTTGAAGAACAGTCACATCTCCCCATGTGACTGCTCTAGCCGACCTCCGGTGATACACTGGCAGGAGCTAATATCTCCCGCATGGTATTATGGAGCTGCAGTGAGAGTTCACCGGTGTTTATCACTCTGATGCTCTCACTTTATGGCACTACCGCTGTGCGAGAACTTTTCCACGCAGCAGTGATTATTCTATGTGAATATGTATGTATTATGTATCAATATGTATGTTTTATGTCAATAATGAATATTTATGTAATTTAACTTTTTTTTTTTTTTTAACAGTGGGCACAGGTGCCAGCAGATGAAAAAAATTGACTACTCTCTCATCAGCGGCAGCTGTTGTCACTTATCAGTGACACCAGCGATAGCCCGATGGGAACAGTAGTCTCATTGGGCCAAGCCTGCTTCATCGCTTGCGGGTCACAGTCAGCTGCGGAATAACGCTGACATCTGCCAGTGTGATCCTGCAGCACTGTAACCGACAGTACCGGCGGTAGCGTTACCGCACACACACCTGAAGACACACACACACACAGACACCCGCACACACATGCAGACACCCAAACACAGCCGCACACACACGCAGACACAGCATGTGATTAGCATGGCGGCCACAGGTCTGAAATAGACCTGATGATGCTGTGGGGCAAGCCAATCACTGCAAGACCACAAACAACTTTGCTGCAGCATTACAGTGTGTGGCAGACTATCCCTGCATGTTCATTGGCTCTCTAAATAGCACCAAACACGCTGGGTGGAGACCCGAGCTTCTGCCGAGCAACCCTGGAAATACTAGAAGAGCTCCGAGCATCCCGAGCACTGCGATGCTCGGGCGAACACCAAATAGTGCCGAGCATACTCGTTCATCACTAGTTATAACCGGTAACATAATTTCTCCTAGCTTTAATCTGTCAACAAGAAAGTCAGCCAACACGTGGGTGCCAAATACCCAAGGTTTTATTGGATGTGGTCGACCTAAATGTGGTTTGTGCAAGTATGTGCCCAAAGCAAAAATGTTTCATCTACTAAACAGAATAATATAATATTGGACATCTCAGTAGTTGTAGCTCCTCATGTCACTGACGTCTGTCAGGAACTGGGGGTGTTTGGTTGCCCCCCAGTTCATCAGGGGATTTATTATATCCCACTTTCGGTTTGTAACTTGCAACTCTCTGGCATCCCCCTTACCCTCGGTTCAGTCAGGGAACTGCGCCTAGGATAAGTAGTCGCCAGACGGGCCACCTGGTCGTGTACTGCCTATTTGGCACTCAGCAGGGAGGGTTGTATACTATTCCCGGTCACCGGTGGGGAAATGCACTTGTAAACCTCCGTCCGTCACTGCCAGAGTCTCCCAAAAGCCCAGAACACTTTTCTGCCACCAGCTTCTGGTTTTTATAATATCTGGTCAGGAGCCAACCCAATCAGTAGCGCTGACTTAGTTGAAGGACGTGGCCATAAGTATTAGAGCAAGGAAAACCAAACTAGTAAATACTGTAGCTTTTGCTCCAAAAAGAAATAGGCAGTGTTTACAAAAAATTTTAAAAAAGATATAACAAATGAGACAATCTATAGTATATACCGACAATTACAAAACAAAATGGATTAATGATGAGGACTTACATAGTTCAGTTACAGGCACACCATGTGGAGGTGGGGGAGGGGTGCCTTCCCTATGGGACGATGGTACATCAGCACAGCCTCCTAGCTGACAACCCGGGCAAATGACACCCTCCTAACTGGGCTTCATAATCATATACACTCTGTTCATGACATCACTGAGTGGGCGGAGCTATGGAATGCAATCCACTTTTCACAAGGACTGAAAACGTACTAACACCTTATTAATTCCGTATCTCGGGCTGTGAGGCTCATAGAGACACGGCAGAACTATCATTTTTCCGAGTATGAAATTGGCGTTCATTTAAGTCCAAACCCGAACTGTCAGCCGGCTAGGGGTAAGCAGGGAACTGGTTCTCGGCTCCTGATAGGTGCTGAGCTCCCAAAACCCACCAGTGTGGAGCTTGGACCCTGTGGTTTCCAGAAATATGTGCTTCCTATTTCTGTGAATATTCTGTGTTAAGATATTTGGTCTTTAAGGAACACTGTACTAGGACAAAGAAGTTTTGGTTTGCCATGTGCTTCAGGCTGCTTGTAACCAATTTAGGGCCTTAAAACTACACAGGGGGGAAACTGTAAGGGGGATCATTGCTGCAGCATGTGTACTTTGCACAAACCTAATGGGGGGAAGGGAAGCGGTGTGTGTCTCAGTTAATGCAGTGGAAAGTTCTCCAAGTGTACTTAGGATATGAGCATATTCATATTATCGTGACATCATATAGTGTGAAGCTTGCCCACTGCAATATGTGGGGAACCTGAAGTCACTGCATTGGGGACACATTAAGGATGTTCTCAGCCCCACAACACATAATAAATATGAAGACTCCTGGGACTCTGGAGAGAGCAGACCAAAATAAACGTTTGTTTTGAAACTGATGGCTCCAAAACTGTATGACATTGTAAAGGTGAGAAATACAATGAGAAATGCATGGAACCTACATTATACCTGGTGGTGGCAGTGTTCTTATGTGGAGATTGCACAAGTGCTGCTGTGTCAGGAGCTACGTTTCATTGATGGCATCATGAATTCACAGATGTTCTACTCTACAGTGAAAGAGAAGATGCTGCCATCACTCCGTGCTCTTGGTAGACCTGCACTTCTCCAACATGACAATGATCCAAAACACACATGTAAGGCCAATGTTGTATTTCTGAACAGGGTGAAAGTGATTCGGAGGCCAAGTGTCTTCTGATTTGAACCCAACCACACACCTATGGTGAATCCTGAAGAGACAAGTTGTCATCACTCTCCATCCATCATCTACGCAAAAAGAGAGCTAGTTCTTGAAGAAGGAAAAAAGATAGATGATGTATTATGTCACCAACTTGTTCATTCCATGCATAGAAGACTTGAAGCTGTGCTTAAAAATCATGGAAACCAAACAAAATGCAAGATGTAGCTTTGGGGTGCACTAATTTTTGCATCAACTAATTTGAGTAAGGGCTCATACTCACTTGCTGGAAAAAAATCGGTCAGTTTTCAGGATGGTCCGATTATGTGTAATTGTCATGCGATTTGCATGCGATTTTTTTTATAGCACCATCTATTGCATTAGTGATTATCATGCCAAAATCGCATCAAATCGCAGCATGTTGTGATTTTTTTCTCACACCGATTTCGGCTGAGAAAAAAATCGAAAATGA
This sequence comes from Oophaga sylvatica, assembly GCA_033576555.1. NCBI lineage: Eukaryota > Metazoa > Chordata > Amphibia > Anura > Dendrobatidae > Oophaga > Oophaga sylvatica. The sequence continues at coordinate 120,311 of JARQOD010000513.1, forward strand.
GATGTCACCTATTGAATAACATTGGTCCGATTTGAATCAGATTTTTTATCGGCTGAAAATCATCCGTTTTCGGCTCAAGTGAGAATGAGCCCTAAAACTGAAGATTTTGTAATGAAATTTATATTATTAATCTTACTTTTATGTTTTTATTCCAAAAAAAGTTCTATGAAACTCAGAGTTGGCAAAATTTTAGAAATTGTTCTTGTGTTCAGTGTGATATTAATTATAATCTTACCGATCAAAGAGGGTGTACTCATTTATGCTGAGCAATGTTTATTAACATTTAAAAAACATATAATTACAGTTTATTTCCTGGATGCCTTCTCTCGTGTTTTACACAACATGATTTATGCTTAACAGATTTCCCACATTCTGAACACGAATACGGCTTCTCTTTGCTATGAATTCTCTCATGTGACACAAGATTTGATTTATGTCCAAAGCGCTTCTCACAGAATGAACATGAATACGGCTTCTCTCCTGTGTGAAGTATCTTATGTTTACTAAAACTCGCTTGATCTTTGAAGGATTTCCCACATTCTAAACATGAAAATGGCTTTTCTCCTGTGTGAATTCTCTGATGTGTAATAAGATTTCCTTTATCTATAAAGCATTTCCCACATTCTGAACATGAATATGGCTTTTCTCCTGTGTGCATTCTCTGATGTGTAATAAGATTTCCTTTATCTATAAAGCATTTCCCACATTCTGGACATGCATACGGCTTCACTCCTGTGTGAAGTCTCTGATGTCTATTAAGACTCGTTTTAGCTGTGAAGGCCTTCCCACATTCTGGACATGCATACGGCTTCTCTCCTGTGTGAAGTCTCTGATGTCTATTAAGACTCTTTTTAGCTGTGAAGGCCTTCTCACATTCTGAACATGAATATGGCTTCTCTTTGCTATGACTTTTCTCATGTTTCACAAGATTTGATTGATGTGTAAAGCATTTCTCACAGAATGAACATGAATACGGCTTCTCTCCTGTGTGAAGTCTCTGATGTCTAATAAGACTCATTTGATCTTTGAAGGATTTCCCACATTCTAAACATGAAAATGGCTTTTCTCCTGTGTGAATTCTCCCATGTGTAACAAATTGTGATTTAGTTGTAAAGCATTTCCCACATTCTGAACATGAATATGGCTTTTCTCCTGTGTGCATTCTCTGATGTATAATAAGTTTTCCTTTATCTATAAAGCATTTCCCACATTCTGGACAAGCATACGGCTTCTCTCCTGTGTGAAGTCTCTGATGTCTATTAAGACTCGTTTTAGCTGTGAAGGCCTTCCCACATTCTGAACATGAATATGGCTTCTCATTTGCTATGACTTTTCTCATGTTTCACAAGATTTGATTTATGTGTAAAGCATTTCTCACAGAATGAACATGAATACGGCTTCTCTCCTGTGTGAATTCTCTCATGTATAATAAGATGTCCTTTAACTATAAAGCATTTCCCACATTCTGGACATGCATACGGCTTCTCTCGTGTGTGAATTCTCTCATGTATATCAAATTTTGATTTATATGTAAAGCATTTCCCACATTCTGAACAGGAGTATGGCTTTTTTCCTTTATGCTTTCTTTGTGTTAAAAAATCTGGGCTTTTTGCAAGTTGCTTGTCACACTGAAATCTTGTATCCACTTTGTCACCTGGAATTGTGGTAACAATGTGAGATTGCTCAGGAGAAGGTTCCTCATGATTAGGAGGATTATGAGAAAGTGAAGTGCTGTGAAGTCCAGGAGGTCCATGAAGGGTAATGAGGTTTTCTCCATTAGAGGGCTTCCTGATATCCTCTTTTTTACAATTGAGTGATAAACTGTTATTCTCACAAGGATTTCCTGAGGATGAAAAATGAAAATCACATCCAATCTACAACACAAAAGAGATTTCTAAATATATATTTATGGAGCTTACAATGAAAACACCAGTCAGTGAATAGACCGGTAATAAGGAAGATAACGACATGCCACTTGACAAATGGTAAGGTTTTTAATATTAGAGTTAGGGGCTGGCAGTCCTTTGACACACTGTGACCATGATGGGTGAGGATGCATCTTTGATTAGCCAACTTGTTAAGTGCCCTTAAAGGTGAATACACATTTTACTATATGGTCTATTTTTTTTTCAAAGAATTTGGTTCTTCTGGTCGGATTTTCACAGTTATCAGTGTTGTTCTTTGGACTTTTTTTATCTGTGTGGCTCTACACTGAGTACTAACATCGGGGTTTCCATCTAAATCTACAAAATATATGATTCAGAGGACATCCCGAGAGATCCATTAACTATAATGAGGCAGCAGAGTTACTGTGGACTCAGTTCAGTGGTGTCCTTCTTTTCAGAGGTGCACAACACTGGTCGATCGTGCTTTTATGCAAGCCTAAAAAGATAGACACCGTTGGATCATAGGACAGATGGCGTCCACAGTGCCTCCATCTGCCTCAATATCGGGAATCTTCCAGCAAAGGTTCTGTTTGAATCAAAAGCGGAGGTCATTTATATGGCAGCACAGGACTTGTGTAAGAAAATATGTAAGTAAACGATGGAAGTAATATTAAAAAAGGTATCATCAGGAAAATTAAAAATGTGCTTTCTAAATCATTAAGAAGGTGTGAAGACAGCCCCATTATTTATCAGTGCACCGCCAGACTTTGTACAGGAGCAGCCGCGCCATCACCGGACATTTCTGTGTGATGTGGACAACGGACAAAGCCTCACTGCACCAGAGACTTTTACATGATATCACACATCGGTCATCATCGACACACGGCAGACATCATCGTCACATGCTGGTCATTATTACATACCTGTGGAAACATCTACCGAAATCTCCTCCTTCACGTCACTCACACACGGCTGATCCCCCTCGTCATCGCTTCTTCTTCTGTCTCATCCTTCACTTTATTCTTAGTTGGATGTTCCTGATATATCAGATGTAACAATCAGCACAACACAAAAACAAACACCAAAATCTATGACACCTATGACCCCGATCCGAAATGTCCCCCCATATACAGATCCGGTACAGGGCTCAGCGTCGTCTACCTGATGATCCTCCAGGACACTGTGATTCTCCTGTGGACAGTCCTGGGAATACAGAGGACGGGGACATCTCTCTGGTGGATTTCTTTCCATGAGTACATCTGTAGGAAATTCACAGTGACAGAATACCATGGAATAAAAATGTTTGGGCACCCCTGGACAAAATTACTGTTATTGTGGACAGTTAATCATTAAATGTTCTCTAAAAGGCCTAAAATTAAAGATGACACATTTCCTTTGCATTTTAGGCAAAAAATAAATATATTTTCATATTTTACATTTTAAAAAGGAAGATGGGATAATACTGGTTTGTGCACCCTGCATCGTCAGGCTACTTTCACATTTGCGCTCGGGCGACCTGCGCCTATCTGCGCACGGCCGCCGCTAAGCTCCGCCCCCGGCCGCGCCTCCTCCCGGCGGCTCCGCCCATGGGCGCATGCGACCTGTGTACCCTATCTTTATCATTGGGTACGCAGGCCGTGCGCAGTATGCGTTTGACTGCGCATGCGTCCTTTTGACGCTGCGCCGAGCGCACCAAAGCGCACAATGTTGCATTTTAGTGCGCTCGGCGCACCATCAAAATGGACGCATGCGCAGTCAAACGCATACTGCGCACGGCCTGCGTACCCAATGATAAAGATAGGGTACACAGGTCGCATGCGCCGTCATGCGCCCATAGGCGGAGCCGCCGGGAAGAGGCGCGGCCGGGGGCGGAGCTTAGCGGCGGCCGTGCGCAGATAGGCGCAGGTCACCCGAGCGCAAATGTGAAAGTAGCCTTAGCACCTAATACCACCCCCTTTTGCAAGTATCACAGCTTGTAAACGCTTTTTGTAGTCAGACGAGTCTTTCAATTCTTGTTGGAGGGATTTTCATCCATTCTTCCATGGAGAATGCCTCCAGTTCTGTGAGATTCCTGGGGCTTCTTGCATCCTCTGCTATTTTGAGGTCTATTTTGGGACAACACCGCCCCCACCTCCAATGCATCCACGTCAACGATGAATGGTTCAGACCGATCGGGCTAGACCAAAACAGGGGCAGACATAAAGCATTCCTTTAATGAAGAAAATGCCGCCACTGCCGAAGCTGACCAGTTTTTGAGATCAGCCCTCTTACGAGTAAGATCAGTGAGGCGTTTGACCACCTGTGAAAATCCCTTAATGATTTTCCTGTACTAATTGGCAAAACCCAAAAAACGCTGAAGACCCCTCAAGTCTCTGGGTTGCATCCAATCCACAATGTTCCGTACCTTCCCAGTGTCCATACGAAACCCCTTAGCAGACAGGATAAACCCTAGAAAGGACAGATCTTGAACAAAAAATGAGCATTTTTCAGGTTTTGCAAAAAGCTAGTTCTCCCATAACCTCAGGAGAACTGCACGTAGATGACCCATGTGAGCTTGTTTGTCAGAAGAAAACACAAGGATATAATCTAAATACGCCACCATAAAGAGCCCAATGAAAATCAGAAAATACATGGTTAATAAAATTCTGAAAAACGGCGGCGCATTAGTGAGACCAAAGGCATAAGGGTATAACCAAATTCTCAAACAAACCTACAGAGGTAAGAAATCTTGTTTTCCACTCATCCCCCTCCCGAATACGGATTAGATTATATGCTCCCCTGAGGTCCATTTTAGAAAACCACTTAGCTCCAGATAATTTGTTGTACAGATCAGGGATGAGCGGGAGGGGATAGGTATTTCTTACTGTGATCTTATATAATTCCTGAAAATCGAGGCACAGGCACAAAACCACCATCTTTTTTTTACAAAAAAGAATCCAGCCACCGCAGGAGAGACAGAGGGACGGATGTGACCTTTACGTAGGCTTTCAAAGATATACTCCTTCATAGCGGTTCGCTCCGGGCCGGAGAGGCTGTACAGACGGGCCTTGGGCAATTTAGCACCCCGAACCAGATTGATAGTACAGTCAAAAGGGCGGTGTGGTGGTAAGACCTTGGCCTCCTTTTCAGAAAAAACATCCTTAAACTCCTTCAGGTACTCCGGAATACCATACAGATTAATGGATGACACAACTACAGTAGCAAGACAACCTTTAACACAATTAGGACCCCATTTAACAATATCCCGAGATTCCCAGTTTATCACAGGATTGTGTAACTGTAACCAAGGAAATCCCAACACCAGTCCCGCAGGAAGATTGTCCAGAACAAAACATGAAATACGTTCCTGATGCAAGGAACCCACCTTGAGGAGAAACTCCACCGAGACAAATTTAATGACATTCTTAGCCAGCGGTGTTTTGTCACTGACAACATATGAATTGTAGTCTACAGCCTAACTATCCCTAACTTACATTTGGTCACCAAGTTAGAGTCAATAAAGTTCATGGACGACCCGCAGTCCACGAAGGCAGAAGTGAGCGTGAAGCAACTCCCCAACAAAATTCCACTTCCAACAATATTTTAGAAAACAAGGAAAAAGGTACCTGAGAGTCTGGGTGACCTCCTCGACAGTCACCCATACTCAGCCGCTTGATAGTCGGTGGGCAGGAGGGGCAGTCATTTTTCCAATGTCCGGGAATTCCACAGTAGAAAAACAAATTTCCATCATGTCGCCGTCTCCTCTTCTTCTTCTTGAGGTTGGTGGCCCCCACCTCCATAGGTTCGGAAGGTGGCATAACAACAGGATTAGCAGGAAGCAAAGGAACCTTTCTCTGTGTAACACCTCTCTCCCGCAGCCTCCGATCCATATTGATAGCCTGAGTCATAGCCTCCTCCAAGGAGCTGGGTGGTGGATGGAGAGCTAGAGTGTCCTTCAGGTGATCAGTCTTCTCCTGAACTGACACCTAAGCGCAGAGTCGTTCCAGGACACCTCAGTGGACCATCGTCGGAACTCGGAGCAATAGTACTCAGCCAAGAGCTTACCCTGAAAGAGACCCATGATTGTGTCCTCTGCCACTCCGACCCAGTCAGGTTTGTCAAAAACAAGTCCTAAGGCCTGAAAGAACCTATCCACAGACAAACGTTTAGGGGCAGTAGCAGGTAAAGTGAAAGCCCACGATTGAGGTCCCTCCCGAAGTAAGTAAATAATTATCACCACCCGCTGACTTATCTCCAGAGGCTCAGGGTCTAAGAGAGAAAAGCAGCTTGCAACTCTCCCTGAATGTACGGAACTTCTCCTTTTCTCCGGAGAAGGTATCTGGGAGCCTGACTGTAGGTTCAGGAGAGTGCCCCAAAACATCAAGTGTCAGAGTGTTTACAGACAGACTGGGAAATAGAACCCTGAAAAGATTTTACAGTTTCAAAAAGGTCCCTTTGCAGTTGGTTATGAGATGTGGCCAGAGTCCTATGTTCCACAGACAAATCCTGCATCATTTGTGTCAAACTAGACATCGTATCTGCCAAGGTACGAAGCGGATTCATAGAAAAGGAGCAGAGAAAAAAAACTCTGTTTTTGGGTCAGTTATAATATCACACTGCTGCAATGCAGGTAGATGCAAACTCCACTAGATGGCAATAGAGTGAAAGGAGGTTTACACACAGATGAAGCAGACTTGCTGTGCAGCAGCGAGGCTGCCACCAGGTGGCAGCAGAATAGTCAAACAAGCCGGGTCAAATCCTAGACTGTAGCACAGTACCAGAGGAATATACAAACTCAGGGTCAGGGACAAGCCAAAGGATCAGTAACGGTCAGGAGCGGATGTGCCAGAGACAAGAGACAAAGAGCAGGTCAGATCCAAGCCAAGTTCAAGTACCAGGAAGTCACAACACACAGGGGAAACACAGAGTCGGCACAGGGAGAGGGAATTTAACAGACACGGGTCAAGTCAGGAGTCACAGCAGTACAAATCAGGACGTACCAGAGTCAGCTACTCATGCCGTAGGCAGAACTATAACTGACATTGCCTGCAGGAAGCAGCAGCGATAAATTGCAAACCTGAACCCCGACAGAGGCTGAGAAAGGTTAACCCCTGACATGACCAGACCAGGAATTTTTTTTCCCTGCGGCAATGCTTTGCCTGCTCCATGTCGTCCAAATACTTGTCAAAATCAAACTCCTCATCTGATGAGGATGAAGAAACGGCAACAGCAGCATTGGCAGGATCCGAGTCCTCTTGCTGTTGGCCATTCTGTAGTCCTCTCATCCTAACTGCTACCTCAATCAGATCTTCTTTTCCTTTAGTAAGCTGTTGATCATCCAGCAATATACGACGCCTCAGATCCACACAAACAGCTGCCAGAAGAAGAATTTTATTTTCTAATAGCAGTGTCTCTCTCCGTTTCATTGAAGCAGCCAGTGCCATCTGTGATTAAACCTCCTCCTTGGGACAGGCAAAACGACAAGTTCTTCCACTCCTTTATAAAAATGCCAGGAGTTAAATCCTCAGCTTGTAACTTTTTAGTCACTGTTAGGCTATGTGCACACGTTTCAGGAATGTTTGCAGAATATTCCTGAGCAAAACCGGACTTTTTTCGCGGCAAAAAACGCGCGGATTGCGCGGATTTGATGCGTTTTTACCGGAGGAAAAACGCTAGAATTCCGCAAAATTAATGGACATGTTGCTAGATTTTCTGCAATGCTTTTTTTTAGCGGAAAAAAAACGCACCATGTGCACAAAATTTGCGGGATTCATTCTAAATGATAGGATGCTTAATTCATGCGTTTTTGACGCGTTTTTTCCCGTAAAAAAAACGCAAATAATCCTGAACGTGTGCACTTAGCCTTAGTGCAATTTTTGTGCACTTAGCCTTAGTGCAACTTTTGTGCACATGGTGCGTTTTTTTCCGCGAAAAAAAAACGCATTGCGGAAAATCTAGCAACTAGTGTTGAGCGATACGATACTGCAAATATCGGGTATCGGCCGATATTAGCTGTATCGGCCTTTCGATAATTCGTTTCGATATTTTCGTCTTATCGAATACCGGAATCGGATTTGTCACTGTCACTGAGTGTCCGTCGGTCGGGTCTGTCAGGAGTCAGCGGCACTTACCTGGCAGAAGATCTCCGGCGGTCACGTCCTGGACTGCTTGATGGCCGCCATTATCTTCTCCCTGGCGGTCACATGCAGTTTTTCGCGATAACTGCAGTGACTGCAGGGTAATCCGGCCGTAAACCAGTCCGATGACGTCACCGCCGGGGAAGCAGGTAATCAGCTGTGCTGCGCCGGGATGACAGGCTCTGCCTGTCATTCTGATGTAGCAGAGCTGGATCATCGTGGGACACTCGTTACTATGGACTGCGTCGGTCAGGTGGTATACTTTTTTTTTTTTTCCATTTTTTTTACAGGAGATCGATGGCGTCGCAGGATGAGACTGTAATAAAAGTAATGAAAACTGTGTTTTTTTTTTTTTATTAAATTAAAAAACTTTTATGAACATTCACCCGTCCGGGTACATAAACAATTTAACTATTTACATACAGGGACCCTGTCCGGGTTATTTATAATTCTTTGGCAGGGGTGTTCCAGGTACCACCTGGTACTCTTCTGATGCTTGCCAAACATCCGAGGCACCAAGGACCACCAGGACCTGATGACGTCGTGTGGTCTGTACAGTCAAGTCGTGACCCGCTATCTGGGTCTGTGTGGCCACCTCTTTCATCTCCCTCCGGGTCTGGAACCCTATGTCCCGGACTGAACAAACCCCAGGGGGCCTAACAGGCGCCGGGTACGGGCCAGCTATACTTATCATGTCCATAGCTGGGGCTGCTGAGGAGACCACTGAGGGAGGCTTGGGAGATTTACGGCGTGGGGTGGGCACTTTTGCAGAGGCCTGGATGTGGGAGGCTGAAGGCTCCGAGGGTCTCACAGGTTCCTGACACTCTGGGGAGTAGGGGTCGCACCTGGTAACATTTAGGGCGTACCATCCATTGTAACCCCAGTGTCGGGTGTAAGTCACCAAGTCTCCTGGCAACAGGTCCCTCCCCGGTTGTCCTTCTGGGAGGTGAGCCTCCACGTCCCGCCGGTTCACAAAAACTTCTAAATAAAGTCCAGGCTCCTGGATGAAGCCCCAACCACCTTTCAATTTAAAGCTCCGTACTGCACCCTTACGCCGCGGCTCCCTCAGGGTTCCTTTATCCTTTCTCATCCGGTCCTTATCTGCCCGGTCCTTCTCCAGCTGACGTTGGCGAAGTTTTTGGGATTCTCGCTGCTCCCTTTGTCGCTCTGCTTCCCGCTCCCAACGTCTCCACTCTTCCTCCTGACGCCGGTTGTAATTCTCCTCCACCAGCTGCTCCATGTCTCCACCATCAAATGCCAGCTTACAGTGTCCGGTTTGCGGCAGCTCTCCTGGCGCCCCCCAGTCCTGGCGGCGCTCACCTGCGGAGGAAGCAGCCGGCTCTGGAACAGATGACAGTCGGGGCTCCGGTACAGGCAGGTAGTGCTCTGGTGCCTGCGCGGCCTCCTCCATGAGGACGGGTGTCGCTTCTTCTGTCTCAGCGACGGGGGCAGACAGCGGGATCTGGGGTGCTGCCGGTGCAGCGTTTTTTGCACGAACGGGTGCCTCCACTGCGACAACGTCAACCGGATCACATTGCAAGGGCTCCTCTACTAGAACGGGTGCCTCACCTTCCGGTACAGACACTTCAGGTAAGAGGGATTGGCGCCGCTCCAAGTTTATTTTTAGGGCACACCAGCTAGCTTCCATCCTGGCGACCTCCTCCCGGTGCCGGGCCAGGCCTCTTAGGGTATCGTCCGCTTCTTGCAGCGTAGGAGGGTTTCCAGGCCGGGTGCCCAACGGTGGTTCCGTGGCGATCGGGTCGCTTCCGTGGGGGGAGAGCTCTGACTGCTCCATCCCTTCACACTTCTGCTCGTGTCCATTAGCCATCTCTGCCAAGTCACATGTGTCATTAGCATCTGGAGAGGGCCCCTCTTTTGTAGGGAGGCGGGACCTTCGTGTTAGTTTCCGCCCACTGAGGAGGATGAGGAGGCGGAACTGAAGAGCTGTGGGGCACGATCTTACATTGCAGTACCATTTAGAGCCATCGTTTTCGCGTCACTGAGTGAGTGTACACCCATGAAGAGTACGCCCTTCTTCTTCACCAGTGCCTCGTCGTGACGCAGATATGGCGGAAAAATGGCAAATACATTCTCTGATGATTTTAGCAATTCTCAAGCACAAAACCAGTTCAATTCAGGCACACAGGACTCGCTTATAGCGAGCTACAGAATCCTGTTCGTGACGCCCAAGTTGAGTCGCACAGAGCCAGAGGTTTTTGGGGTACTCGGCACCGAGCCCGTCGACTTCTATGGGGTATGTCACGGCTTTACCCGGCAATTGAATCAGAGTCTATTTTACTATGTAGAAGTGTATAAACTATAAATATATGTATATATATATATATGTCACAATGACATGTATATATATATATATATATATATATATGTATTCTATGTGTGTATATTTTGTGTTTACAACGAAAGAAAGGGTTTTTTTTGTTGCGATATTTTGTTCCCATAGACTTACATGGGACTTCCGGTATCAGAATCGGATATCGACGATATTTAGTGATATCGGCGATACCATTTCGATACGATATTTTTAGATATCGAGCAGTATCGCTCAACACTACTAGCAACATGTCCATTAATTTTGCGTAATTCTAGCGTTTGTACTGGTAAAAACGCGTCAAATCCGCGCAAAAAAACGCACCAAAAACCGCTCGTTTTTGCCACGAAAAAAGTCCGGTTTTGCTCAGGAATATTCTGCAAACATTCCTGAACGTGTGCACTTAGCCTAAATGGGTGATGAAGCAATTCCTTCAATTCAGCCACCTGTGTCCATTGACCTTCATGTAGTGTTACCTCAAGCAATCACTCAATCATTAAATAGGTGCTGCCCCACCGAGTGGCTTGATCCACAATTGCCCCTTTTCCAGCACGTCTCTTCAAGATGGAATCAATTTTAGGGGTTCTGGCAGCAATAGCCAATTTCCTCACTTTGCTAATCAGAGTTCCAGCATGTCCCTCTTGCAGACTATCTCTTATTGCCAGCTGCAGTGTATGCACAACACAGCGCATGTGATGAATAGGAAAGAGGTGTGAAGCAGCTTCAACAAGATCATCTAATTGCAAAGAATCATTTCTCTGTTCTTCTGTAGTAATATCTGTTTGTTCCTCCGTTATGGGAACAGGGCTGTGGCCTTCCATCTCCAACATACTGAATGTGAAATGTTCTTCTAGGTGCTGTTCACCTTCATTATTCTTATTCATCAGTTTCATTATACTTATCATGATTGAAGCATTATCAGTTACAATAGCAAGAACCTGTTCTTTTTTGAGTTCATAATCTTGCAGAACTATTTCCACTAAGGACTGGAGAAACTGGCTGCTGTGAGGAGCTTTAGTATCTTTTACTGCCAGTGTCTTAGTAAAAAATTTTTTGTTGTCATAAACATATCGAACGTTGATAGTAAAATAATTCACTCTGTGACGTGTGCAGGCATCCATTTCAAGAAACACAAAGCGTCTCTTGAGAGTCTTTTTTAGATCTTCCTTTTGGTTAAGGGCTTCTTCAATCACTAACTTTCTAATACTTTCTCTTTCCAGAGAAACACCAAGTTTGTGAGCTCTTTTCTCCATTAAGAGCTGTAAAACCTGGTCGTGCAAATAATGATAATGGTACACTGCCCATTCACAACAAGCTTGATGAGCTGTCTTTTAAACACATCTGCTGTCATTGTTACTGTAACTTTGTCACTTACAAAATATCTTGTAACTGATATTTCAGACACTCTTTCCACCTCCTTTGCCTGGTGGGAAGCACTGGTCTCTGGTTTCTTGGTACTGCTGTGATCTTTATCAATAACAGTTTTGTAAACGTTTGGGTGGCAGCGTTGTAAATGTCTTTTTAGATTGGAAGCTCTTGAAGGAGCATTTTTATCACTGCCTGAGTCTGCACTGATTTTGGCATCACAGCATTTTTTTTCATCTGGGTCACTTATACACTGACATACAAAATGTTTTTTATTTTGAGTCACTGTGAAATGCTCAAATACAGCTTACTTCATAAGATGCTTCTTAGACATTTTGTAATTATGTAAATTCGCTCTCAAAATAATTTTGTCCTGTAAAAAAAAAAAGGTACCGTATATACTCGAGTATAAGCCGAGGGCACCTAATTTTGCCACGAAAAACTGGGTAAGCTTATTGACTCGAGTATAAGCCAGGTATGCATTGTCCCCTCATCCCTGTCCTGGTATGCATAGCTCCCCCATTCCTGTCCTGGTATGCATGGCTCCCCCGTCCTTGTATGCATGGCTCCTTATCGCCTATCCTTGTATGCATGGCTCCCCCATCGCTGTCCTGGTATGCATGGCTCCTTATTCCCTATCTTGTGCATGTTTTCTATTAAAAAAACAAACATCCCACTCACCTTCTTGCGCGCCCTTGCAGCATTTCATTCCAGCGCCTGCAGCTCTTCCTGCAGAGCTATCACATGGCCCCGCTCATTAAGGTAATGAATATTTATATTGCATGCCTATCGGAGTGGAGAGGCGTGCATATTCATAACCTAAATGAGCAGGGCCACGTTATTCCACGGTGCGCAGGAAGGGGAGTAGGATGTCTTCTGGAAGTCAGCGGCTGCGGGTGTCACTGTGCGCACTATAAGAGAAATGAAAATTCATTTCTCATTAGCAGTGAGCACAGTTACAGCCGCCTGCTCCTGCCTCTGTGTCCCGCTGCTCCCCCTTCCCAGCCGGCCCTCTGGGACAATTGTGTATAAGCCGAAGGGGGGTTTTCAGAGCAAAATTTGCTGAAAAACTTGGCTTATACACTAGTAAATACAGTATATTGTAATTCTTGCAAGAATAGGGAATCATGACCTGTATCATTTTGGATAGAAATAAAACAATAAGACAGATAAGTATAAAGATGTAAAATATGTTGTTAGATAGCTTTACTCTGAACTTTAAATGTCAGGCTTGTCTCAGGGTACAGCTCACTAAATGCTTCACATCATATTTCTTCACAGTCTATGAAGAGAGGAGGAGGGAGGGAGCATGTTAGTGCTGAATCATATTCCAGAACACACACAAACACAAATATATGTCCTCATCGATCCTGTTACCCTATGCCCAAATCGGAGATGTTAGAAAACAGTTTTTCCCCTTATATTCTATGTATAGTGTATATAAGTCATCAGAGCAGCTAATTTCTCCAAACATGAGCTAAGAGAAAAAACAAACTGAAGCATCAAGCATACAGAAACAACATATACTGCACTATTGATTTATGTACAGTTTATTGAAAGTTTAGATATGCTTTAAAGAAGTATTTACCTTCCTTAATCCTGCTTTCCTGTTCACTCCAGAAGTTCTGGGATGAATGTAGGCTTTCTTTCACTGTGTGTTGTTTGTTATTTTTCACCCTTATCTGTATAGGAGGTAGCTTCACTACTTTTCATGAACATAAAAACTGCAGCACACATTCATCTCAGCTAAAATTCTAGACCTTAAGATCAGGAATATGGACGACATTTTATAGGACATTCATAACTTTCCAAAATTCTTATAAAAAAATTTCCCCACAAACTGCATTGAATTACTGTACCCAATTTATTATACATTTTAGGAGTCGGAGTTGGTCCATTTTATACCGACTCCAACTCCACCAAATGGGCTCCGATTTCAACTCCACGATTCCGACTCCACAGCCCTGGTATTCACATCCTCTCTTCAGGACCGTAACCCTTTTAATGTACCAGATACTGAAGAGACCGCAAAACAAAGCGAGAATCCTTGATCCTAGCTATCTGAAATTCCAAATTCCCATCAACTATGACCAGAGATGGAAGTAGTGTTGATGGTTCAGAAAAAGCAACATATTTTTTGAGGAAACACCGGTGAAACACATTATGAATCCTAAAAGTAGGTGGCAAAGCAAGGCGAAATACTACAGGATTGACGATGGGAACAATGAACCTGGAACCCACTTTCCAAGAAGGAACCTTCAACTTAATAATATTCGAGGACAACCATATCAAGTCATCAACACACAGGTCTGGACCCACCAAACGTCTCCAATCAGCCACACTCATATTTGGACCCATATTCTTCAAATTATGAAAAACCCTTGCCACACAGACATATTAGATTATGAAAATTGTTCCTCTTCAGGAATTCCAAAGGAACAATTCCTATTAAATGAGCTGAACTGAGGAGGAAAACAGTAGGCCCTGAAGAATGGGAACTTACCAGTAGACTCATGGCAACGGTTACTCACCGCAAATTCAGCTAGAGGTAAATAAAGTAACCCAATTTTCCTGATTCTCAATACAAAACACCTAAGATAAGTCTCAAGATTCTGGTTAACGCGTTCAGTTTGCCCATTTGACGGTGGATGAAAACAATAGATGGATCCTCAACGCGCAAAACGCCTTCCAAAACTCGGAAATAAATTGCACCCCCTGGAGACAGAAACAATATGGGCAGGCATCCCATATAATTTACAATTTCTTTGATGAAAATTTGCGCCAAGATCTTGGCGTTGGATAAAGCAAATAGCGCAATAAAATTAGACATCTTGCTGAACCTGTCCACCACCAAAATAACTGTATTACCTGCAGATACGGCTACATCAGTAATGAATTCTACTGATAGATGAGTCCAAGATCTACTGGGAATCACCAATGGTTGGAGGGACCCAGATGGACGAGTATCAGGGGTCTTAGAATGTGTACACACTACAGGCAGCTACAAACTTCCAAACATCCTGATGCACCCCAGACCACCATAAATGCCAAGTAAGGAGATTTGTGGTATCTTTAGCACCAGCGTGCCCGGCCAAGACTGAATCATGATGCTCACTTTCAACTGAGACATAGATTAACAGGTACGAACAATTTACCTAAAGAAAAGGCAGCTTGGGTGTCCCCCTGAGCCTCTACAACTTCTTTCTCAAGGTCAGAACTTATAGCAGCAGTAACTATTCCTTTCTGTAGTACATGAACCAATAACAATTATCTCCACTCACATGCATTTCTCCTGTTTGACAAATGATTTATTGACTGAGTATCTGAATGACTTACCTCACATGTATCTGATGTGTCTCAAGGTCAGGTGAATAAATCAAAATATCATCAAGGTAGATCACAACAAACCTGCCTGCCAGCTGACTAAAGAGGTCATTAACAAAGTGTTGAAGGCGGCAGGTGAGTCAGTCAACCCAAATGGCATCACTAGGTTCTCACAGTGTCCCTCAGGTGTATTGAAGGCTGTCTTCCACTCATCCCCCTCCTTGCTGCAAATGAGATTATAAGCCACCCTGAGGTCTAATTTAGAAAACTATTTGTCTTCAACAATCTGATTAAACAGGTCCGGGGTGAGAGGGAGAAGATAGGTATCACATACTGTGATCCGACTGACTTTGCAAAAGTCTAGGCAAGGGCAAAACCCCCCCCCCCCCGTCTTTTTTCTTGACAAAGAAAAACCTTCCATCAATGGGTGATGAAGAAGGTCTGATGTGATCCTTTGTTAGTCTCTCAGTCCTTCATGGCCTGCCTGTCTGGTCCAGAGATGTTGTATAACCTGCTCATTGCCAGCTTAGCCCCAAGAATAAAATTAATGGCACAATCATAAGGACGATGTGGAGGCAGATCCTGACACTCTGCTTCTGAAAACATCCCTGAAGTCAGACATGTATTCAAGCAGAGATTGGGTACCCACTCTGGCTAGCAGGGCGGCCAAGCAGTGTTCTTGGCAATACTCACTCCATTTAACTACCTCCCGAGTCTGTCAGTCTACCACAGGGTTGTGTAGCAAAAGCCAAGGTAACCCAAAAAACACCAGAAGGCAAACCCTCTAGCACATAACAGTCTATAGATTCAGAGTGCATGGCCCTTACCTGTATATGCAACATACAAATGACCTGAGTAACATACCCCTGGCTCAAGGGTTCAGAGTCAATAGCGATAATGGGTACGGATTTAAACAATACTTGTGGTTTGAGGCCGAGCCTGGAAGAACCTGGCGTAGGTCAAATAAAACTACGACTCCACTGTCCAGAAACGCAGAAATGACCAGATAGATCTATGCCGAGATAGATCTCGGTCGGAAGACAAAATTGAGATCTACCAAGGGAGGAAATAAGTACACACCCGGGTTCCTTATTTTTCTGATGGCTGTTTACAGGGGGATAAGGAGGAACACGTACCCACAAAATGACCCTTTCCACCCAAAAAAAAAAATCACAGCACTCCTCCTCTATGCTAAACTACTATTGAACCCACAGAACGTGCCGTAACACCCAATTGCATGGGCTCAACGGTAAACTCAGACCCAGGTTCCCCTGACTCCGGGTTTTCTGCAAACTAATGGCTAGAGACATGGTCGCCTCCAGGGAGACCGGAGTCTCATGCCCTTGAACCCTTGAATTAACTGGCTACGGAGTGCGTGGTCGCAGTCAACGTACCTGTGACCCAGCGCCTGATAAAATTCCTCAAACGTCTATAGCGACAGTCTTCAAGGAGAGAAAATGCCCAGGCTTGGGGGTCATCCTGAAAGAGCAAAATTCCAATCTCCACCCATTGCTCCTCAGTACCAGAGGAGTGAGCATACAAGTTAAAGTATAGTTTACAGGCTTGCCTGAAAGCAGCAAACTTTTCACACCCTAGAGAAACTGTCAGGGAAAAGCGACCTTGGGCTCTACCAGGGGTTGTTTGGGAATCGCAAATCAACAGAGCGAAGATCTGCAACCTATAGACTGAGCGGCAGCAATTGCCCAGCCAGAGCAGTAATATGGTCTATAGTTATTAAAGTTGAAGGAAGACTTTAAGTCCATCTATGATGGAATAAAAAATAGTATGGGCCAGTGTTACTGTCACTAGTCTGTTATCTGATAACCTGGGGTCCAGGGGCCCCCATCTTGTCCCTAAGGCTAGGAAAGACCTAGCGATCCCTGCTCCCCAGGTTACTTCTGATAGTGAAGATGTTGGGGCCATGTACCTTGCTGCACTCCTGAATCAGTCCTTATCTGTCCCCTCCCACTCCCAGGAAAGTGGGGAAGACATTAAGGGATAAATGAAAATACCAAACATACAAAATATGCACTCACAGACAATAGAGGGAGACACTGGAGGGACCTGGACGGTAAACAAAGTAGGACTGGATGGGGTCTATGCACACAACCGAAACACCAAGCAACAGTCACAGAACTCTCCTAAACACCTCTAACAAACACCGAATCCTCCACTCCTCACCAGGAAGCACAAAACTTAATACTGGCAATCCATATTGCCAGAGGCGCGAATATATAGGAGAGGGCAGTGGCCGATACAGCACAGCTGAGATCCTCCAAGCAGGAAGCTACAGATAATCCAAGCTGAACAGTTTAACCCCTGCACTGCTGACAAAAACCTGCACAATTTAATATGAAGGAGAAGTGCAGGAGTACGTAACTTAGATGCTGTGGTCTTCTGACACCTCTCTGATGCGGTAAACCTGTGACACTTTTCTACACACATACCTTTGATCATTGTGGCCAAAGAGTTCTATTTTAACCTCACCGGTCCACAGAACTTGTTTCCACAATGCATCAGGCTTGCTTAGAATGCAGGAGAGGTTTTCTTCTGATGACTCTTCGATGAAGGCAATATTTGTACAAGTGTCTCTAAACAGTAGAACAATGTACCACAACTCCAGAGTCTGCTAAATCCTTCTAAAGGTTTTTTGCAGTCAAGCAGGGGGTTCTGATTTGCCTGTCTAAAAATAATGGCAGCAGCTATCACTGAAATTTTGCCTACCTTATCTTGACCTCCACTGTTCTTGATAACCTGCTTTGTGTTCCTCCACCAATTTCATGTTCAGAGTGCTAGACAAGTACTTAGAAAAACTCGTGGGTGCTGTTTTTAGCACAAGGTTAGAGGAGGCAGGGTTTATATAAAGCTGGCAAATTCGCATCACCTGTCCTTTCCTAACGATGTGTCACGCTGTCTAGCAGATGTATAAATATATATAATGTCAGTAATCTATCAAGTGGGACAACATTCTATATAACATATAAATAGGTAACATTAACATGTATATATAGCATAGTATTACCTGACATAATATCCTGTGGGTCAATACTGAATCCTTTTCACGCTGTCTCTGGCTAGAGGTGGACCGGGGTCTATGCTGACCCTAAACTGGGGTCCTGACTAGTCCCTCTACCTGGAGGTACTGTTAATGGTACAGAGGTCCAGGCCACCAGCGTAAACCCTGTCTCCTATAAATCCCTGACCACTGTAATCTAGTCCTTAGAAGGACCCTGATTACCACCATAGGGAATGGACAGGTAAAGGTTAACAAACAGTATAGACAAACGAGACAGACAGGGGATAAAGTAAATACTGTCTTGCATACAACATTAAAACACAGAGGGAACACCAAAGGTCTAGGAGATAAACTATAAGCAAGGTGAGGAGAAACAACAAAAGAGCTCTTAGCTTAAGTCTTCTCAGAACCGATCCTATCTGCAGTCTGTATGAATGCTTTCACCGGCATCTAACCAGCAGACTGGCAGCTATATAAAGGAAGCTAATTAGAACATAATCAAAAGCAGCCGGGCGAGGCTGGACCTAGTCTTAGCAAAGAGCTAGGTAAAATTAACTCCCTCATTACCAAACACAAAGAAACAGCAACTCAGCTGCGAGAAGTCAGAATGTGCAATCGCGACAATCTTCGTGGCGATGCACCCATGACACGATGATAGTGAACAAGTCATAACACTAACAGGCTAATTAAGGTCTGAAACCTTGGTCAAAGTTATCTGAGCACACAAATCTCCAAGGGTGTCCAAACTTTTGCATTGGCCTATTTTCCTTTTTGTCATTTTTAAAGTGTAACAAATGACAATGTATATATTATTTTGCATAATACACAAAGGAAATGTGTCATCTGTAACTTTAGGCCTTTTAGAGATCGTGTCATCTTCAACTTGATTAACTGTTCACAATAACGATAATTTTGACAAGGGGTGCCCAAACTTTTACATGCTACTGTAGATTGTGTCATGTGATGATGAGAGGATGGAAGTAGTAGTAGGTGACCACAGAACAGACATGACAGTCTCCCCTCCTCACCCTGCTGATCGGCCCATATTGCCATCGCCTCTTGTGCTCCATGTATAACCTCAACCTTAATATCAATCAGATCTTCACCCTAAAAAGAAAAATGTAAGATGAGCTCAGGTCCCATCACTTCATGGTCAGATGTTGTGGGGGCTTCAGTGTCATCTACCTGATGATCCTCCGGGATGTTGTGATTCTCCTCTGGACAGTTCTTGGGACACTGAGGATGGGGACATCTCTCTGGTGGATTTCTCCTCCTGGATCCATCTGTGGAGACACAGACTGAATACATGACCTGCCGTGTATCTGTCTATATATGGGACACGTCTCTCAGGACTGGTAATTCTAGCTTTATGTATCAGGGACTAAATTACACTGTTGTGGTCCTCACCACCGGTACCGAGGTCCCAGCACATTGTGGCCTCAAGTATGAAGTGATAATCAGCGAGGCCAAAGTCTAATGCTCTCTGCTCTGCACCCGGAGGATGAGGACCCTGAGGAGAGGGACAGAGAAGACCCTCGTCAGTCAGATGGAGGAGCTGTACTAAGAAACACAACTTCTCCAAGTTTCCTCCACCAGGGATGGAACCACAGAGGAGCTGGAGAAAGCTCCACATTTCTATCCAGCGGTTTCTTCTCTCCTAATTCACGTTATGGAGATTGGGGGAAGGACGGTGACCATTTACCAGTGATTGTTTTCTGATAGCTCATGATGTCACAATCAGGACACGACTTCCCTCCTGGACAGGATCTCTGGAATCACTCTAAGGCTAAGTTCACACTGGGTGTTTTTGCTGCGTATTTTTTCTGCAGTAAAACGTGATCTCTTGTCAGGAAAGCAGCTGCAAAAAAAAGCAGATTTACTTTGCGTTTTTCGCTGCTTGTTTGATGCGGGAATTTTTTTGGCGGTTTTGGCATGCTAGATTTGTCTCTTGTCCATGCTGATAAAGTTTAGTATAGAAAAAAAGTCCTATTCAAAAGAATGAGGTTTTAGCACAAAAACTATACAAAAAAATGATACTTGCATTTTTGGTGCATTTTGCAGCGTTTTTTCACCACCCATTCAAGTCAATGGGTGAAAAACACTGAAAAAACGATGAAAGAAGTGACCTGCTCTATGTCCAAGAAACCACGCAAAGCACAAAATACTGATGACAAAAAACCAAGCCGTGTGCATGAGATTTCTGAAATCTGATAGACAAAGCTGGTACTGTAAAACGAGGCTGAAAATTAGCATAAACAAAAACAGCACAAACGCCGAGTGTGAACACAGACTAAGAGGAGAGAACCTGCCGTCCTCCTATTAACAGACGAGTTACTGCGTTTTTATTCTTCTTTAAATAGAGAAAAATCTCAACATTCTCCTCGATATAAACACTAAAATAGGCAGCAAGTGCGAGGAAAGTTCTGAGTTTGTCTCTGAAGGAGGAAAGTGCACATGTGCGGCTAATGGTCACAGCGCTCGGGAGGACGGTGTTGTGGGGAGCCCCGGTACACAGCGGTTACTGCCTATCAATGTGTAATATAAGAGGACACTAGAGAGCCGGCACCGGGGTCACGGGCGCTTACTGATGTACACGGGGAGCCAAGGAGAGATTGTCTGGTCAGATTCCACAGAAAAGCCCCATAATACATATTCTACTGAACGAACAACCCTTTACGGGAGACTTACACTGATTATTATCACCCTTGTGCGGCCCGATGCTCCTGCAGGGCCAACACTTGTGTCACCATCCAACTTATATCATTCTGGTCAGACCCATGAAGAGGAAGAGCGGACCACCTGACATTTTGAGGTTGTTGAGCCCTTGAGGCTAGAACACCCCGTCCCGGGATTTCTGACGTCTCTTTAACCCCTTCTTGATATCTGGTGTTCATACATGGAGGATGCCAGGTGCGCGTCTGTGGAGTGAGCTCAGATTGCTGACGTTTAACCAGTTCACTGTTGCCGACAGCCTGACAGCATCATTTAAAGGGAACCTGTCATGTAATAATGCTAACAGCCTGCAGACACGGGGTTAATCTGCAAGTTAACAGCATTTTGAACCTGCCCGGTGTCAGCACTGGGAGCCCCGCTGCAGGGGGGAAATGAACCTTATTCCACCTGGCAGTGTTCAGCTATCAGTCATAGTTTCAGCCGGCGCAGCTACAGTCACCGCTCAGTGTATAGAGAGCGGCGTGTTATGTTTGGGTAACTGAGGAGAAAAAGCAAAAAATAGTAAAAGCGGTAATACACCAGAGAGGCTGGAACCTATTGGATTGCAGTAACCTGAACTAACCACACAACTACAGGTAGCCGTGGAGCGTTCCTACAGTGATCCTAGACGCCTCGTCACAGCCTGAGAGATAACTACACCTAAAGGCAGAAAGATGAAAGCTATCTGCCCCGGAGCAGATCCCCAAAGAAAATAGGAAGCCCCCAAACATGTAATGACGGTTAGACAAGAAGAAAGCACGGACACAGACAAAATAGAATGAGCAAATGTTGGGCCCAATCTGTCTAGACAGGAAAGTACAGGAAAGAATTTTGACTGCAATCCAAAAAAACCCTAACATAAATACCAACACTTCTGATTGCCAAAAAACCTGAGATCACACGATCTCATCCACCTAAATCAGATCTCTGGTGTAACAAAACACTATTCAGCAAATAAAAAGTAACAAAGGAGCAAAGCAAAAGTGCAGACACAAACAGAGCACAATTGCAGCGCCAGACCCCAAAAGGGGACAGGCTGCAGTCCACTGCAAGCAGCAAACCAGCAGAGAAAATCAAACAGAGGAAAAAAAAAACAGCAAACACTTATCTGAAGGAGAGCAGGAAACTAGCAGTGCTTCAAGCAAGACCAGAAGGAACAATTGATAACAGGCAAGGCTGCTGGGAACTCAGGCCACTTATATCCTACCATTCAGCGCCAGCTGAAGGCCATTCCGTAATCAGTTCATTACCCTCAGCAACCACCGGAGGGAGCCACAGCTCAGAAGCCGCCTCCAGCATATTCACAATAGCGGCGGCAGTTACCGCTCCCCCGACACTGACTGACAGCAGGCTCAGTATTAGGGCTCTGCATTAGAGCCGGCTGTCAGTCAGTGCCGGGGAGCAGATTCAGCTGCTGCTCACTATATACTGAGGGGACACTGAAGCTGCACCGACCGCACCTCTATGGCTGGAAGCTGATCGCTGCCGGGGGAATAAAGTTAATTTCCTCCTGGCAGAGGGGCTCTCAGTGCAGGAGCCGGGCAAGTTCAAACCATTATTAACCTGCAGGTTACCCCCATGTCTGAAGGTTAATAATGTTACTTTACATGGCAGGTTCCCTTTATGTGGTTGGGTGCTCTAGTCCCCTGCGCGGTGATCTGACCTTCTCCTCCACTACAGAAAGTTCTGTGCTTCTACGCCTGTAGAGCGAGTGGTGAATAGACGCGGGGGCCGGAGAACTGCTGGAAAGCCTCCATGTCAGACTGACGGGTGATCGGCTTCACCACGTCCCATCTTTATGTCAGGACAGCGACTCGTGTCTCGAGGTCTGAGGGACGGTCCGGTGCCGATATTTATCCAGGACTTTGTGCACAGAACGAAGAAAATGATTTGGCACAAAGTAGAAGAGAGAGAACGAAGGAGGAGTCCAAGGAAGGTGACAAGTGTCAGCCAAGAGGGAGGAGCCGGACGCCGACCACGACTGATGACGACATTGAGCCTGCACCAATTCTGAGGGACGGACAAGAGACAGCGGATTAGATGGAAAAATAAAGGTAAATTAACCCCGACTCTGCTGAGTAACAATCCACGACAGATTTAGGGACCGAAAGAACTCAAAGGAGAGAACGGACAGATGGACGGGACATCTGCAGAGAAAATGTGGACGATGCTCTAAGGAAGGAGAAAGATTCTGAAAGAAACCGCCGAGAACGAAGACTCAAGACTGATGAAGACGAGACGACAGCGGAGAAACCACGACTCCCAGATCAGAAGAAAATAATCAGCAAAAAAGAAAGCTGTTGTGAGACGGAGAAAATGTAAAAAAAACCAGAGCAAGTCTGGAGAAAAACCATCTATTATAGGACGACGCCGGAGAGACGTCATCACATCCACCGGAGCCAACAAGGAGCCTCGCTGCTCACCTCGTGGTGAAAGAGGCCGGAGCTCCTCCATCATCACGTCCCGGTACCGATCCTGGTGTCCTTCTAGATACTCCCACTCCTCCATGGAGAGATAGACAGCGACGTCCTGACACCTTATAGGAACCTGACAACAACGACACCGTCACCACCCAGAATCCTCCAGTGCCATCCTGTATAATGTCCCAGCAGTCACCTCTCCGCTCATCACCCAAAATCCTCCAGTGCTGTCCTGTATAATGTCCCAGCAGTCACCTCTCCTGTCATCACCCAGAATCCTCCAGTGCCGTCCTGTATAATGTCCCAGCAGTCACCTCTCCTGTCATCACCTAGAATCCTCCAGTGCCGTCCTGTATAATGTCCCAGCAGTCACCTCTCCGCTCATCACCCAGAATCCTCCAGTGCCGTCCTGTATAATGTCCCAGCCGTCACCTCTTCGCTCATCACCCAGAATCCTCCAGTGCCGTCCTGTATAATGTCCCAGCCGTCACCTCTCCGCTCATCACCCAGAATCCTCCAGTGCCGTCCTGTATAATGTCACAGCAGTCACCTCTCCGCTCATCACCCAGAATCCTCCAGTGCCGTCCTGTATAATGTCCCAGCAGTCACCTCTCCGCTCATCACCCAGAATCCTCCAGTGCCGTCCTGTATAATGTCCCAGCCGTCACCTCTCCGCTCATCACCCAGAATCCTCCAGTGCGGTCCTGTATAATGTCCCAGCAGTCACCTCTCCACTCATCACCCAGAATCCTCCAGTGCCGTCCTGTATAATGTCCCAGCCGTCACCTCTCCGCTCATCACCCAGAATCCTCCAGTGCCGTCCTGTATAATGTCACAGCAGTCACCTCTCTCGCTCATCACCCAGAATCCTCCAGTGCCGTCCTGTATAATGTCCCAGCAGTCACCTCTCCGCTCATCACCCAGAATCCTCCAGTGCCGTCCTGTATAATGTCCCAGCCGTCACCTCTCCGCTCATCACCCAGAATCCTCCAGTGCCGTCCTGTATAATGTCCCAGCAGTCACCTCTCCTGTCATCACCCAGAATCCTCCAGTGCCGTCCTGTATAATGTCCCAGCAGTCACCTCTCCGCTCATCACCCAGAATCCTCCAGTGCCGTCCTGTATAATGTCCCAGCAGTTACCTCTCCGCTCATCACCCAGAATCCTCCAGTGCCGTCCTGTATAATGTCCCAGCAGTCACCTCTCCGCTCATCACCCAGAATCCTCCAGTGCCGTCCTGTATAATGTCCCAGCAGTCACCTCTCCGCTCTTCACCCAGAATCCTCCAGTGCTGTCCTGTATAATGTCCCAGCAGTCATCTCTCCCTCATCACCCAGAATCCTTCAGTGCCGTCCTGTATAATGTCCCAGCAGTCACCTCTCCGCTCTTCACCCAGAATCCTCCAGTGCCGTCCTGTATAATGTCCCAGCAGTCACCTCTCCTGTCATCACCCAGAATCCTCCAGTGCCGTCCTGTATAATGTCCCAGCAGTCACCTCTCCGCTCATCACCCAGAATCCTCCAGTGCCGTCCTGTATAATGTCCCAGCAGTCACCTCTCCGCTCTTCACCCAGAATCCTCCAGTGCTGTCCTGTATAATGTCCCAGCAGTCATCTCTCCCCTCATCACCCAGAATCTTGCAGTGCCGTCCTGTATAATGTCCCAGCAGTCACCTCTCCTGTCACCACCCAGAATCCTCCAGTACCGTCCTGTATAATGTCCCAGCAGTCACCTCTCCTGTCACCACCCAGAATCCTCCAGTGCCGTCCTGTATAATGTCCCAGCAGTCTCCTCTCCCCTCATCACCCAGAATCCTCCAGTGCCGTCCTGTATATGTCCCAGCAGTCACCTCTCCTGTCACCACCCAGAATCCTCCAGTGCCATCCTGTATAATGTCCCAGCAGTCTCCTCTCCCCTCATCACCCAGAATCCTCCAGTGCCGTCCTGTTTAATGTCCAAGCAGTCACCTCTCCGCTCACCACCCAGAATCCTCCAGTGCCGTCCTGTATAATATCCCAGCAGTCACCTCTCTCCCCTCATCACCCAGAATCCTCCAGTGCCGTCCTGTTTAATGTCCCAGCAGTCACCTCTCCGTCATCACCTAGAATCCTCCAGTGCCGTCCTGTTAATTCCAGCAGTCACCTCTCCCTCATCACCAGAATCCTCCAGTGCCGTCCTGTATAATGTCCCAGCAGTCTCTCTCCCCTCATCACCCAGAATCCTCCAGTGCCGTCCTGTATAATGTCCCAGCAGTCACCTCTCCGTCACACCCAGAATCCTCCAGTGCCATCCTGTATAATGTCCAGCAGTTCCTCTCCCCTCATCACCCAGAATCCTCCAGTGCCGTCCTGTTAATGTCCAGCAGTCACCTCTCCGCTCACCACCTAGAATCCTCCAGTGCCGTCCTGTATAATGTCCCAGCAGTCACCTCTCCCTCATCACCCAGAATCCTCCAGTGCCGTCCTGTATAATGTCCCAGCAGTCACCTCTCCGCTCATCACCTAAATCCTCCAGTGCCGTCCTGTATAATGTCCCAGCAGTCACCTCTCCGCTCATCACCAGAATCCTCCAGTGACGTCCTGTATATGTCCCAGCAGTCACATCTCCGCTCATCACCCAGAATCCTCCAGTGCCGTCCTGTATAATGTCCCAGCAGTCACCTCCCCTCATCACCCAGAATCCCCAGTGCCGTCCTGTATAATGTCCCAGCAGTCACCTCTCCGCTCATCACCCAGAATCCTCCAGTGCCGTCCTGTATAATGTCCCAGCAGTCACCTCTCCCTCATCACCCAGAATCCTCCAGTGCGTCCTGTATAATGTCCCAGCAGTCACCTCTCCCTCATCACCCAGAATCCTCCAGTGCCGTCCTGTATAATGTCCCAGCAGTCTCCTCTCCACTCATCACCCAGAATCCTCCAGTGCCGTCCTGTATAA